>APFE031209104.1:0-29354 GCA_000404065.3 Pinus taeda
GTGAACCACGTTAATCTGCTGTGTCTCCTGTGCATGATTTATTTGCTGTGTATATTATTTTTTCTGTTGTGCATCTTGGCTCTAACAATTGGTATCAGAGCATGTTGGAGGCTTGGCGCAGCGGAGGAGGTCCTGCGTGTAACATGGTTGTATGCTGCGTAGAGGAGGAGCGTATATACCCTGCGTGTTAACACTAGTGGATCGCGTGTCTGCATTACTAACATGCGTGTTAATGCTGCGTGGAGAGTGCGTTGTGCGTATAGATGTATTGTTGCCGGTATTTCGAGCCTGCGTGGAGGTATTACAAAACCGTGTGAAGTTTGTGTTGTTTCCTCCAGGTTCAATCCATGTGTGAAAATGATAAGTCTTTCCCGGAGAGATTCGAACCTCCAACGCCAATCCTCTCGATGAGCAGCAACAACATAGTGGCGTTGTCACAGTGCGCTGGTGCGCACTGTTGTTGATGCGTTGGGCGTAAACCAACTGCGGATGCGTGGAAGACCAACAGACCAGAGACCTGCGTGGAGGTTGTTTACCAAACCTGCGTGGAGCCTGCAATTATTGTGTGAGGGTGCTGGTGTGTATGACTGTGCAGAGGTGCGTATTGCTGCATAGTGGTGCGTATTGACAGGTTTAGCATCATTTCTCGTTAATTGAAATCTTGCCAGATTTATTTGTGCATATAAATCTAGCATACTCATGATTTTATAAAGTTAAATGTGTTGAAAAAGCATTATAATATGCCTGTTTAGGTAAATCGAAGCTACTAAGGGGTTTCAAAATATAAAGCAACACTTGTTCCACATCCCCATGCCACCATAAACATAATGCCATCATCGAATTAAAGGATGGATGTAGTGATATATGTATCTTGTTTTATATTTCCCCATATCCTATGTGGGATACGGTTAACCTAGAGTTTTATATACTTCGCACCGATCACATGTGTGAAGGCCACGTTAACTCGCAAAGGCTATAAGGAATAGGCAGTTGTTTATATACATTAATTGATGGTATTTAATAGTTGGTGTTTTTTGGAGATTATTGTGTTTTTTTTTTGTTGATACAAGATGGCGAAAACTCAGAGTGCCCGGTTTGAAATTGAGAAGTTTAATGGCAAAAATAACTTCGAGATCTGGAAGGTGAAGATGTACGATTTGCTTGTTTAACATGGTGTGGCAAAGGCGTTGTTGGGCAAATCCAAACAGCCTTACAACATCACAGATAATGAGTGGGCCGAGATGGATGAAAGAGCAATAAGTGCTATTCGACTGTGCCTGGCGGATGATGTCCTGTTTAATATCGTGTCGGAGACAACAGCTGCTGTTTTGTGGACAAAACTGGAGAAACTGTACATGACCAAATCCTTAACCAATAGGATTCTCCTGAAGTGACAGTTGTACAGTTTGTGAATGAAGGAAGGTACATCGATTGTTGATCATTTAAATGCTTTTAATACACTTCTGGTGCAGTTACAAAGTATAGAAGTAAAAATTCAATCCGAGGATAAAGCTATTACTTTATTGTGCTCATTTCCCGAGTCATGGGATCATTTTGTTACTTCTATAAGTCTTAGTTCATCAGAAACTATTGAGTTTGATGATGTAGTTGCATCTTTATTATCGGAAGAAACAAGGAGAAGGTCGCATTCAGAAACCTCTACATTAGAAGCTATGATGGTTAGAGGTCGTTCGAAAGAAAGACGCTCCAGGAGGCCGAGCGACTCACGTTCAAAGTCGAAAGGGAAGAAGAGTAAGCTAAAGTGTTGGTTTTGTGGCAAATCAGGGCATTTAAAGAAGTACTGCTGGAAGTGACAGCAGCAAACTTCTAAAGCAGATTCTTCGACCGAGAAGAAGGAGGCAAATACGACAGATACAGGTTCGACATCTAGTTCAGGTATGAGTGATGAAGTATTATCAGTTAATGTGTCAAATTATGATCAACATTGGTTGTTAGATTCCGGTGCATCAAACCACATGTGTATCCATAAAGAATGGTTTAAGACATATAAATCAATTAATGATGGAGTTGTGTACATGGGTAATGATGTAACATGTAATATTGTGGGATTGGGAGCATACAACTACAAATGTTTGATGGGACAACTAGAATATTAACTGATGTGAGGCATGTACCAGATTTAAGGAAAAAATTGATTTCATTAGGAGCACTTGATTCAAATGGGTATAAAACTGTAATTCAAGGTGGAGTAATGAAAATTTATAGAGGCATTTTACTAGTTATGAAAGCTAAGAAAGTAGGAAATCTATTTCAGTTAGAAGGAGGTACAGGTTCAACTTTTGTGTCTACTGTGTCTGAACATGATAGTAATTCCATTCACTTATGGCATCAAATATTGGGGCATATGAGTGAGAGAGGGTTGAAAATTTTGGCTAATCGCAAGTTATTTCCAAATCTGAAGTCCGGAAAATTAGATTTCTGTAAGCATTGTCTGTTTGGAAAACAAAGTAAACAAAAGTTTAAAACAGGCAAACATACTAGTAAAGGCATACTTGATTATATCCATTCAAATTTTTGGGGACCAGCCCCTACAACTTCATATGGTGGTTCGTCTTATTTTGTATCATTCATTGATGACTTTTCGAGGAAGGTTTGGGTCTACATGTTGAAAAGAAAGTCTGATGTTTTTTTAGTTTTTAAGCAGTTTATAGCATTGGTAGAAAACAACACTGGTAGAATAATAAAATGTTTACGAACTGACAATGGTGGTGAGTTTACTTCCAAGGAGTTTGACAGCTATTGCAAGGATGCAGGGATAGAGAGGCATAAGACCACGGTTTATACTCCTCAACAAAATGGAGTTGCGGAACGCATGAACAGGACTCTTCTCGAGAGAGCAAGGAGTATGCTGAGTAACGCCGGGTTGCAAAAGGAGTTGTGGACGGAAGCAATGGCAACAACTTGTTATGTGATAAATTGATCTCCATCGACGACGATAGATTGCAAGATTCCGCAAGAGGTATGGAAAGGACACCCTTGTGACTATTCTAAACTCAGAGTGTTTGGTTGTGATGCATATGCTCTAGTGCCTAAAAATCAGCGAACTAAGTTAGATCCAAAGTCTAAAAGGTATATCTTTGTTGGGTATGGTGTTGGAACAAAGGGATATAGATTGTGGGATCCTACTACCCGCAAAATCATCATCAACAGAGATGTAAATTTTAATGAATCCTCTCTTGTACAGTTAGATGTAGATAGTAGATTGAAACAGGATGATGTATCTGACTTTCAGCACATTCAGTTTGATAACATTTCTAATGATAGTCATGATGACCATAATTCAGATACTATTCATGAACAAGTTTCAGAATCAGAACATGAACAGGGTTTAGGTTTAGATCATGAACAGGTCTCAGATATTGATCATTAAGAAGTTCGTACAGATGGTAGTCAGCCAATTGAGGAAGCGCCAGAAACATCCTTAAGGAGGTCAACAAGAATCAAATGGCCACCGAGAAGGTATGATGATTATGTTACTTCAGTAGCATTTACTGCTAATGACGATGAACCTATGTGCTATCAGGAAGCAATAGAAGGTTCGAAAAGTGACAAGTGGAAAGCAGCCATGAAGGACGAAATGATGGCCTTAGGTAAGAATGGCACATGGGATCTGGTTGAGCTTCCGAAAGACATGAAAACTGTGGGGTTTAAATGGGTTTTCAAGCTAAAACAGGGTGTGGATGATACGGAAGACAGGTACAAAGCAAGGCTAGTTGCAAAAGGGTTTTCTCAAAAAGTCGGCATTGACTTTCATGAGATTTTTTCACCAGTGGTTAAAATTGTTTCAATTAGAATTTTGTTAGCATGAGTGGCTTTACTTGATTTAGAATTGCAACAATTAGATGTTAAGACTTCATTTCTACATAGAGACTTAGATGAGGAAATTTATATGGAACAACCGGAAGCGTTTGTTCAGCATCGCAATGAGAAATTTGTCTGCAGGCTCAAGAAGTCTTTATATGGCTTGAAGCAGTCACCTCGGCAGTGGTATAAGAAGTTTGATTCTTTCATGTTGAGTTAGAAATATGTTAGAAGTGAATATGATCATTGTGTTTATTTTAAGCAATTGAATAATGGCATATTCATTATCTTAGTATTTTATGTTGACAATATGCTTTTAGCAAGCAAAAGCATAGAATAAATCAACAGGTTGAAGGCTCAGATGGCAAGGACATTTGATATGAAAGATCTAGGAGCAGCAAGACAGATTTTGGGCATGGAGATTTTCAGAGACAGGAGCAATGGTAATCTATGGCCATCATAACAGAAGTATATTGAGAAAATACTTTTGAGATTTGGTATGAATAATGTGAAGCCTGTGTCAGTCCCTTTAGCTTCCCATTTTAAGCTTTCTTCGAGTTTATGTCCTAATACAGATGAAGAAAAGGATTATATGTCTCGAATTCTATATGCCAATGTAGTAGGATGTTTAATGTATGTGATGGTTTGTACTCGACCAAATATTTCACATGCAGTTGGGGTTGTCAGCAGGTATATGGAAAATCTGGGTAAAGAACACTGGTCGGCAGTGAAATGGGTGCTTCGGTATTTTAAAGGCACAAGTAGTTATTGTATCACTTACAATAGGAGTAGTGGATTTGCTTGCGGATATGTTGATTCCGATTTTGCAGATGATTTGGATAAGAGAAGGTCAACATCAAGGTATGTCTTTACTCTTGTAGGTGGAGCTATCAGCTAGATGTCAAAGCTACAAAATATTGTTGCTTTATCCACTACTGAAGAAGAATACATTGCTGCTTCTCATGCTTGCAAAGAAGCGATTTGGATGAAAGGTTTGTTTGGTGAATTTGGTAGGTTGTAGGACAACATCAAGTTATTTTGTGACAGTCAAAGTGCAATACATTTGGCTAAGAATCCAGCCTATCATAGTAAATCAAAGCATATACTGATCAAGTACCATTTTGTAAGACAGGTTATCACTGAAAGAGGAGTCTCTCTTGAAAAGGTGCATACAAAGGACAATTGTGCAGACATGTTCATGAAACCAGTTTTGTTAAAGAAGCTACGATGGTGTTCGGCTTCTCTTGGCTTGCGGAAAAGATAAATTAATAAAGAAACAGGGCATCAGGCTAATTGTTGTCAAGGTGGAGATTGTTGAGATTTTCTGTTTATATAAAATAGGAAAAAATCTTAGTAGGTGACAACAATAGGAATTTGTTGCTAGATTAGCACCAGGTTGTTGGGAGAGAGTTAATGCATCCTATATTTGATGTGAGAGGATTTATGAGGCAGTTAGATTCTCCTAGCTATAAAACAGGTATCCATACAGATTGTTTTGGGTGAGAGTTTGTGAGGAATTGATTATTTTTGTAATCTCCTATTTGATTAATAAAGATTGTCGATGCCTATGTTTGGTGGACGTAGCCCAGATTGGTTGGGTGAACCACGTTAAACTACTGTGTCATTTGTGATGTGTTTATTTGTTGTGTATATTTTTTTTTCTTGCTGCGCATTGCTAAATTAACACACTTCCCCATGAGGAAACCCTAATCTCTATGTGTGCATTATCAGGCATTTTAACTTCACAAGCCACATCAAGTTCCATAATGTTGTAGTCCTCATTGATAGTGATGGTATTCATATTTTCATTCATAAGAGAGTGGTAGAATAAACCCATTGTTTTTAATACCTAGTACACAAATTTTAAATTATGATCCCTAATTGAGGTACATTGAACTGTGGGCGAAAATGTGAAAATGTCAAACTCTATATCAAAGACTATCAACTCAAATCCCATTTATTTTCCATAGATATGGGTGGTTATGATAAAATATTGGGGGTAGAGTGTCTATGCACGTTGTGATCACTCATAATGCATTTCAAAGAAATCTATATAAATTTCTCTAAATGGGGACATGTATACACCCTTCAATGGATTTTGGTAAGGTCCCTTGAAATATTCAACGTCCATAGTATGGAAAAATTATTAAGTAAAGGCCACTCTAGAATTATTTGAAAATTTAATTCCATATAAGTTATGGATAATCCATAATTTGACATAATAAATACACTTAAATTTTCAATTGTTCCTTCACAAAAATCATCAAGTCTTTCAAACGTTAAATACTAAGTTTGTCCATTCTTAAAGAGAGCACTAACATAACATTCCCTTGATCCCAGGAATTCAACCACAAGATATACATTCTTACTAACACCCTTTTGCACAAACAAATATAAGAGAAAATATCACTCGAGAAATATTGAAGGTGGAGGTCATACAACCTACTACAAGCCCTTACTCATGTGTAGTAGTCTTGATATTAAAGAAGGAAGGAACCTAGTGCAAGTGTCCTAATTATCAATGATCTTCTAGATGAAAAGCATGGAGAGAAGTTTTTCAATGATAAACATATGAAGGCCAATATGAGTCTTTTGTGATTAATTTCAATATTTATTACACTTCATCAACCTTCTAGAGCCTCATGAACAAAATTTTCAAAACCTTTCTATGAAAGTTCTTCTAGTCTTCTTTGACGATATTATGGTCTACAATAAAGTATGGGAATTACACATAGAGAATGTTGATAAGTCATTGAAACTCTTTCGAGATGACCAATTATTTATGAAGTATTCCAGAGGTACCTTTTGGGCTCCTAGGTTTAAATATCCATGATTAGCCCCATTGTAAAACAATTAGATTTTAAGGGGAATTTTAGGAAATAAATGATATTGCAAAATAATTGTGAAAAATCATGGTAAAATTATAGCTCCCCTTATTGTACTTCGAAATGTTCGCTGTGTTTCATGACATGTGCTTAACCATCGCTCGAGGAAACGTTAACTCTGGAAATCTGTTTGCTTACTAACACATGTGAGTTCTAGTGTAAGATAAATCATGATCCCAAAAATTGGTATCAGATAAAGCTTCCTTTAGGAATAACTTTACCACTAAAAGGTAAATTGATATGGCATCATGGCTAAACCAGAAAGTTAGGATGCGTATTCAAGTAAGATACCAGTCCTTGATGGTACAAATTATGTATTTTGGAAAGTTAGTATGTAAGCCTATTGAATGTCCCCAGGTGTAGATGCTTGGATTTTTGTATTAGTTGATTATATTGTCCCAGAAACCCTCCTAAAAATACAAATGATAAAAATGTTTATGGGAACAATGAAAAGGCAAAGAGTGCAATTCTCTTTGGCCTTAATCAATATGACCTAGTAAAAGTAATTCAATGTGAGTCAACCAAGGAAGTATGCTACAAGCTCTAGAATAGTTATAAAGGAGATGAGAAAGCTAAGCAAGCCAAACTTCAAGCCATTAGCTTGAGGTTTCGGGGCTTAAAAATGAATAAAGAAGAAAATATACCAGAATACTTTGTTAGATTGATGAGGTAGAAAATATGATTAGAGGATTTGGAGAAGAACTCATGAATGAAGTGGTTTTCCATAACGTATTGATATCTCTTCCTACGAGATTCAATTCTAAGATCTCATCTACATAAGAGATGTCAAAATTAAAGTCTCTTTTAATGAAGGAGCTATATGGAACTCTCTTTTCCCATGATATGAGAATCGAAAAAGAGAAGGTTGAGAAAAAGGAGGTAGAAGTTAAAGCCTCAATGAATACTAAGGAACACAAATATCACCAAGAATGTTCCAACTCTGAATTTGATCAAGAGTTGGCTTAGTTTGCTAGAAAGCTAAAACATGGTTTAGGAAAGTATAAGGGAAATCTACCCTTCCAATTCTTTGAATGTGGAAGGTTTGGGAAATTTTCCTCCAAGTTTCCTTATTTAGATAAGACAAGAAAGGAAAAGAACCAAAAGCCCAGAGATAAAGCTCAAAATTCTCATAAGAAGAATCCTTTCAAGAAAAAATGGGCTCTACTCCAAAGGGGATAGTTTTGCATTAGAAGGAAATAGGCAAGAGTCTCTAAAAGATGAGGTTGATGAATTCTTACTCATGGCATTAGAATAAAAATATAAATCTAAGAACGAATCAAACCTCAAGGAAGAAGAAGATGAAAGTGTAGTAGATCTTGAAGGGGAGCTCATCAACGCCTTGATGAATTGAAGATAACCTGAAGGAGGAAAAAGAAAATAAAAGAGAAGTTGTTGTGAGATAACGAAGGCATGTACAACTCTGATAATGAAGAGTTTGTTTATCAAAGTAAAAAGTTTGAGGAATCTACTAAGAGTGAAGATAATCTGGCACAACAATTAAAAGAAAAGAAAAACAATTGTAATAAGCTAGAAGATGAGAGTAACCTCTTGAAACAATAACTGACCAAGAAACGAGAAAAAATGATTATAAAAATATATAACAGGAAATTTGTCTCTAAAACTCAAGCTTGATGATGTAAAAAGGGAAGAAGAGGTTTTGAATGGATTAATCATTGATTGGGAAATAGCTTCCATAGTTTAGAAGCAAAGCATAGCTCTGAGGACAAACCTTGATATGTCCAAAGCTGAGATGGAATTACACAAAAAAAATTGTTGAAGGAAGAAAGAAACTAAACCACATTATGAGCAATCAAAGTTTTCTAACAAATAAGGTAGGTCTGGGTTACCAAGAAATATAAGAATATTTTAAAGGAGAGGTTAGTCTTAGGTCCAAAGGTATCAAAAGATTTGAAATGGAATTAAAAGGAAATGCTAGTGATGGAGAAAGTTTTAGAATTTTCAAATATTCCTCCACATGGATAGGTAAATCAACCAACAGGAAAACTAAGGTACAATCGATTTCTTCAAGCTGATTAATTCTCAAATATCAGGTACCGAAAATTACTTTATGGACATTGTTTTTCATGTCACAATTTTGGACATAAATCCATTAACCATAGAATTGTCAAAGTTGAAATATATGAAAATTTAATATCTAGATAATCAAAATCCTAGTTCTAGAAATTCATTTGATAGGCATGAAAAATCCGCCTCCCACCACCCCACCCCCCTCCTTTCTAAATTAAATTTATTTTTTTAAATGTAATAACTTTGGACATAAGCAAAATGCATGAAAAAAAAGTTTGTTTGTGTAGCTAGACAATAAATCTTTGAATAATTAGTGGAGACATGAAGAGGTGGAAACATAAGACTAAGAAAGTTGAGGAGTACGGAATTTCTTTATCTGCACATGAAAATAAAACAATCTGGTGTGTAGATATTGTTTTCTCTAAGCATATGATTGAAGACAAGAGTAAATTCTTGTTTCTAAGAGACTCTAGGCCTAGAGGTGAAAGGGAACAAGAAGAAACCCTTCCTGACACACGTGCATAACTGTTGCCAAAATTATGAAAAAAATTGTAGAAATAGGGGGCACAAGTTTTGACATGTTTAACGTGTCCTCGAGCATAAAAAGGCTCAAAACACCCATATGGGGTGCAATATTTTGTCAAATAAATTGTGCTCCATACCCAAAGGAATTTCTTCATAAATTTATTGCAAACAATGTCATCTCTTGCATGAATGGTACATGTGACCTGCAAAAAAGACAAGGAAACCCAACAGAACAAATATTCTTCAATCAAAGAGTAAAAATCTAAAAAAAGAAGTAAAAATTGAGAGAAAGAAAAAATCCTGAAAATTGCTAAAAAAATGTCGAAACAACAGTCACTAGGGTTCTAAATTTTTAAGCTACTCGAGTTTCCATTTGTTAGTATGAAGTTTCTTGGAAGTTGCACCAAAATCCTTCGCCTATGTTAATCGTGACATATAACCCTAACAACAAAACTGAATGGTTGTCATTTCTGTTTAGATCTGGAAAATAAAATATCAAAACCCTACAACAAATAATATCCAAATATAAAAGAACATGTACCCATAAATTATATATTGAGAATCCAATCGAAATAGCAGAACTTTGATTCTATTATTGAAAAATAGAATGTTTATACATGTGAAGAGAATGTATAGACTTGGAACTAGAGATCCCCCTCTTTGGGATGGGTCCTTTGTACCCTATGCTTCAGCTATTGATTCAACTCATTGTCTCTCAAAATGTATATAATGGGTAAGAAGAAACAGTGATGGCATAAACTAAAGATGGGAGCTCAAATCTCACAAGGCGATAATCAGGACGATGGGAATAGTCATGGTGAAGAATGAGGAGAAAACCATACTACTTATAACAAAATATTATGATAGATCTAGATTTAAGATAATAATAAAAAATGTTGGAATAAATCAAGATCTAACCGTTAGGAATATTTTATTGCATCTTAGAGGGGGAAATATTATTTAAAATTATCAAATATCTTTATTTAGAAAATTACTACAAAGATGGGTAAAATAGACATAGTCCAACTCTAGCCAAATAATTGCACACTTGCCTCCTTTGCTATTGGAGGAGGAGCTTGCATCTAGAAGAAGGTAAATACTCCAATTTTCATCTTAATTACAAGCCAAACAAACCTACATACATCACCCATTAAGCCTAATACTGAAGTAAATTGAATTGACATCAATAATAATGCAGGTGAGCACAAACTTTAAGGACGTGTTTTCTTTCAGTGGGCCAGCCCCAGAAACCATAAATGGGAGACTCGCCATGCTCGGATTCGTCTCAACTGTCGGGGTGGAGATAGCGAGCGGGAAAGACCTCGTCGCTCAACTGGCCAGCGGAGGAGTTCCACTGTTTATTGGAAGCGCGGTTCTCTTCACGCTTGCTTCTCTGATACCCATGTTCAAGGGAGTGTCCAAAGAGAGAAAATCACAGGAAATAATGTCTTCTGGGGCAGAGATGTTGAATGGGCGTTTTGCCATGATTGGCCTCGTTGCGCTGGCCTTGACTGAATACCTCAAGGGAGGTCCTATCATCTCATGATCATCCTCAGCTCTGTACCAAACTTCATACCCCTCTTAGTGTAGGTTGTATTGGAACCCAACTTGTATTCACTCTGATATCACGAGATGGCACTATAACAAATTGTTTTGGCGGTTTATGATATGTCATTTTGATTAGAATATTTACAGAATCAATCATATAAATATTTTTCTGATCAGTACATTTTTGGCAGAAACTCTGATTACAATTTGGCAAGCTAATATTGAACAAATATTAATTGACACCAACCATTACCAAGTTTCTAACAGGTTGATCTAACTTGGAAGGATAAAAACAAACATAGCGATCAATAACACAAACAAACTTTTATTCCTCTGCAACTCGTAAATTTCTAAATTCCGTACTAACTAAATACTTGTAATTATTCCAAAAATACTAGTAATTATTCCAAAACTGCAGAGAAAGAACTAAAAATTTTTTAAATCGCAAAAATTGTATAAGGAATTTATTAGTACATATATGCCATATGTTGTATGTATTTACATATTTAAATTTAAATAGATATTATAAAAAATAATATTTTAGTTTATGAATTTTTATTATACATTAAGTTGTAGATATTTATATATAATTATTTAATATATCTATATATAAAATTATTTTTATAATTTCAATTATATATAGAGTTTGAGTGGGCCTAATGGTTAAGAGCATGTGTTTCCTCTTAAGAGGTCACATGTTCAAAACGAGAGGGGGTAGAGTATGTATGCCTTTGTAAACTTAGCAGTCAAATCCCTACTCGGAGGTGGGTCCCTTGTCCCACAAACAAGGGGGTCTCATACACCAATTTGGTGTATGCCTTGGCTGTGACCTTAAAAATGGATATTATTATTATTATTATTATTAAAAACATTAATTTCATATATTTTTAACAAAACACTAAAAACATAGAATAACCAATGTTAGAAACAATCATTTAAACTCAATTAAAATGAATGGATTAAAAATGCTATGGTTTATATTATATTATTAATTAATTATTATTTTCTAAAATCTAAATAAAATCTATTTATAATGTATTTTATTTTATATACGAATGATAAGTGGTGATATTTTAATTTCATATATAATCCCAATTAAAAAACAAATTTGATACATCATTCATAAAATACCCAAAGTAAAAGATAAAATCATAGTGTGCAAAATTTAGGGAATAAAAAAAGCCATTAAATTACCACTACCAAAAATTATTTTTTTTAACTAAAATAATACACATAAAAGAGAATCAAATATGCTTAAAATCGAGGACCTCTGTTGAACAAATGTACTTGTATTAGTGCCTGTAGTTTTGCATGTCAAATGGTTAGGCATTTGTGTATAAAAATTTTTCATTTATGAGGAGTTGTACTCTTGGAAAATCGTAAAGTTTTACAGATCAGTTAGATGGCCACACAATTTAGCTATGGGCTTTTATGCTAGTCCCATAGGGAGGCATTGCAAGACTTGACAAGCCTCTTTTATGGTTATTTTTATCCCTGTAATCAAGCGAGTGAAGGTCTCAGAGGCTTTAGAATCCTTCAGGCCACTCCGTTTCATCACCCATATGTTAGATTTCTTGAAATTACTTGTTGAAATTTTTTCCATTTGATGATGGTAAACATTGTGGAGTCACAAGAGACTTGATTCAGGCTAATGAATGATAATTTTGGATTAAGTTAAGACCTAGCGCATTTGTGATTCCCATGCTTAGATAAATAACACGTGCATTAAGCATTTGGATAATTAACAAACACAAATTCATGCAGGTTGCTGGTGCATTTTCTTGTGATTTCCATCTCTATTGTTTATGATTCCCATCCGTGGATAAACAATTAGTGGTTTATGTATTCCTCCCTTGAGAAGTAATGAATATGAGTTCCATCCATAACTCATGTTTTCGATATCCCATGCCTTAATATTTCTGTCATTACTGGTGCATTTGTAATTTCCATTTATGGGTTTTACAACCTCCTTGCAACTGAATAGTTTTGTTACGCGGAAGGAAGCCTCATTTCGAAGACACTGAGGGTTAGAAAAAATAGATGAAGCTGTATAGGTTTAAAGAAAAATATGCTTTAATTCATAGGTTTAAATCTCAAGTGCCACAACCAATTCACATCTTTCACTTGTTCCTGAAATACTTCTTGTGTTACAGCCGCAATAGTTCTTCCTTCCTTCAAATCTTCCCTGAGTTTGAGAGGAAATATTCTATTGCAGGTCATCTGTACCTGTGCAATGATCTTCTTACTTGGAGGTATATCTCTGATTGTACACATATCATCTTTGAAGAACACATTGTAACCTTTGTCAATGAGCTACCCGATGCTCAGAAGATTACATTTCAGACCAGGTACATAGTATACCTCTGGCACAATCATCTGTTCTCCATTTCTTGCTCGGATACTGACTCTGCCCTTACCCTTGATAGATATCTTACTATCAGTTCCTGTTGTTACCTCAGATTTCACATTTTCATCCAGATTGGAAAAGATTGCAATATTCTCAGTCATGTGATTACTACAACCTAAGTCTAAGAACCAAAAATCTTCTTGTTTGTCTAGTGCAATGTTACATGTTAACAGCACATTCTTTGGATTCTTATCTTCTTCATTTGCAAAATTAGCATTTTGCCTACTATTCATGTCATTTTTCTTTTTCCTACATTCATTGGCATAGTGCCCATATTTCTTACAATAATGACATTGGACTTGGGATTTGTCATACCTTTGTCCATGAGGTTGTTGTTTGCTTGAACCTTCATCTTGGTTCTGATTGTAGCTCCTTCCGCTTGTGCTTGCAGGATAATATTTGCCTCTGTTTTGGCTTCTTCCACGACCTCTGTTATTTGCTCTTCCTCGACCTTTTCCTTGGCTGAAAGACATCTGAGTCTTGAATGCTTGCTCAAAAGAGGAATTTGTTCCTCTACTCAGTATGTGTTCATGAGACATAAGAGAAGCACTCAGTTCATCTACCATGAACTGTGAAAGATCTTTTGTTTCTTCTATTGCTACCACAATAGATTCAAACCTTGAGGGTAAACTTCTCAAGATTTTCTCTACAATCCTTCTTTCTTCAAGAATCTCACCTTGAGACCTTATCTGGGTTATCAACCCAATAACCTGAGTGAAGAATGAATCTATTGTATTAGATTCCTTCATGCTGAGTGTTTCAAAGTCTCTCCTCAACATCTGCAACTTTGCAGTCTTCACCTTCTCCATGCCTTGATAGGCAGTTTTGAGAATATCGCATGCCTCCTTGGATTTTGTTGCTGCTACAATCCGTGGAAAAACACTTTCATGTACTGATCGAAAGAGAAAAAAGAGGGCTTTGGCATCCTTCTTCCTGTCACTCTTCAACTTGTCTCTTTCTGCTACTGTCAAAGTAGCCAATGCTGTTGCATCTGCAGGTTCAGCATAGCCAGTTTCAACCAGCTCCCATAGTCCTTGAGAAGCAAACAATTCTTTCATTGTTATGGACCAATAACTGTGATTTTTCTCATTAAACTGTGGCAGTTGGGAATTTGTCAAACCTGTTCCAGCATCTGCCATCTTAACTCTGTATAGGTAAAGAAGAGATACTCACTGTAAAAATAAAAAACAAGCAAAAAACTTTCTCTGCTGGAAAAATCTGATCAATAAGCTTCTTACAGCTCCTACAGTGAAAAACAAACTCTGTTTTTTTTTTTTGACTCACTAAGTGCCTAGACTAGCTCTCATACCATGTTGGAAATTTCTGTTAATTTCAAACACAAAAAGAAATTTCACAGAGAACAACGCTCTGTTATTTGATTCAGGATCTTAATCATAACAAAAAAAAATGTTACAAAAATAGTCTTCCTCTACTCAGAGGGATTACAACAGGAATGCTTCAGTTCCAGAAACTAATTTCACTATCTCAGAAAAATTAGAGTTTCAGCACTGCTGTGCGTTGCAAAAAAAAAAAAAAAAAAAAAAAAAAAAAAAAAAAAAAGAAAAAAGAAAAAAGAAAAAAGAAAAGAAAAGAAAAGAAAAGAAAAGAAAAGAAAAAAAAGAAAAAAAGACTCTGTTTTTAATTCTGCTCTCTCTCTCTGTGTATCTGCCATTGCATTTTCATATATATAATGAACAACACAAAAAATATCTTTCATACGTGTTGCTTGTGCCCATACTTCCGTAAAATAGAAAACAATAAAATTAAAAATTGCACCTACATTTACCAACCGCCTTAAATATCATTAATTACACGGCTGAAAATATCCTATCTGAATTTAATGCGTGAACCATCACAACATCGCGCCATCGCACCAAAGGAAAAAGAAAAGTTGTTCCCCCGCTGCCATAACTGTTTGAAACATGTGATTTGCGATATGCAATCAGATCGCATCGCGAAATCGCAATCGCAGAAAATAGAAGGGATGCAAGGAAGGTTAACAAGAAAATGTGCGATATGCGATCTGCAACTTGATCGCATCGCAAGGAGCTCAATTGGAGGTTTTCTGGAAACAGTATGCTGCGGTCGCTGTCGCTCCATGGCAGTTTAAATTATCTTTCCAACACATAGTGATCAGTAACGCAAACAAACTTTTATTCATTTGCTACTCGTAAATTTCTAAACTCCGTACTAACTAAATACTTGTAATTATTCCAAAAATACTAGTAATTATTCCAAAACTGCAAAGAAAGAACTAAAAATTTTTAAATCGCAAAAATTGTATAAGAAATTTATTAGTACATATATGCCATATGTATTTACATATTTAAATTTAAATAAATATATATAAAAAATAATAATTTTAAGTTTTATGAATTTTATTATACATTAGTTGTAGATATTATATATAATTATTTAATTATATCTCCTTCATATATTAAATTAATTTCTTGATCATTTAATTAATATATATATTATTAATTTAATAAAAAAACTAAAAACAGTAATTTGATATATTTTTAACAAAATAATAAACCATAGAAATACTAATGTTAGAACAATCATTTAAACTCAATTAAAATGAATGGATTAAAACATGGTTTATATTATTTTTAATTAATAATTTTTCCTAAAAACTAAATAAAATCATATTTATAGTGTATTTTATTTATATCTGAATGATAAGTGGTGATATTTGAAATTCATATATAATCCCAATTAAAAAACAAATTTGATACATCCTTCACAAAATACCCAAAGTAAAAGATAAAATCATAGTGTGCAAAATTTAAGGAATAAAAAAAAGCCATCAAATTACCCCTACCAAAAATTATTTTTTTAAACTAAAATAGTACACATAAAATAGAATCAAATATGCTTAAAATTGCGGACCTCTGTTGAACAAATGTACTTGTATTAGTGCCTGTAGTTTTCATGTCAAATGGTTAGGCATTTGTGTATAATTGTTTTTCGTTTGCCAGGAGTTGTACTCTTGGAAAATGGTAAAGTTTTACAGATCATTTAGATGGCCACACTATTTAGCTATGGGCTTTTATGTTGGTCCCATAGGGAGTTGCTGCAAGACTTGACAAGCCTCTTTTATGGTTATTTTTATCCCTATAATCGATGGCTATGTTAGCAAGTATGGGCATTGAAACTTGAGAGTGATTCGGGTGAGAACATGCCATTCAAAGTAAATATGAATTCATAGTTGGGCAGGACTCTCATGTTCTTGTTAGGGACGTTGTTCAAACTACTTTAATTCATTATAAATTGTTTTAAATAGCTCAGATCCATTAAAATCAAGCGAGTGAAGGTCTCAGAGGCTTTAGAACCCTAGAGGCCACTTCGTTTCATCACCCATACGTTAGATTTTTTGCAATTACTTGTTGAAATTTTTTCCATTTGATGATGGTAAACATTGGGGAGTCGCAAGAGACTTGATTCAAGCTAATGGATGATAATTTTTTATTACGTTAAGACCTAGTGCATTTGTGATTCCCATGCCTAGATAAATAACAGGTGCATTAAGCATTTGGATAATTAACAAACACAAATTCATGCAGGCTGCTGATGCATTTTCTTGTGATTTCCATCTTTATTGTTTATGATTCCCATCCTTGGATAAAAAATTGGTGGTTTATGTATTCCTCCCTTGATAAGTAATGAATATGAGTTCCATCCATAACTCATGTTTTCGATATCCCATGCCTTAATATTCCTGTCATTAGTGCCGCATTTGTAATTTCCATTTCTGGGTTTTACAACCTCCTTGCAACTGAATAGTTTTGTTACGCGGAAGGAAGCCTCATTTCGAAGACACTGAGGGTTAGAAAAAACAGATGAAGTTGTATAGGTTTAAAGAAAATAAATTGTTCCAAATTGTTGTGACCACTCAGGCCGTACCCAAATTCATAACTATTAAATAGACATCATCATTATAGGTTGTATACACTAGCACTCAAGCTTAGGCACATATTGAACCTCCACTTCCCCATGAGCAAACCCTAATCTCTATATGTGCATTATGAGGCATTTTAACTTCACAAGCCACATCAAGTTCCATAATGTTGTAGTCCTCATTGATAGTGGTGGTATTCATATTTTCATTCATAAGAGAGTGGTAGAATAAACCCATTATTTTTAATACCTAGTACACAAATTTTAAATTATGATCCCTAATTGAGGTAGATTGAACTGTGGGCGAAAACGTGAAAATGTCAAACTCTATATCAGAGACTATCAACTCAAATCCCATTTATTTTCCATAGATATGGGTGGTTATGATATAATATTGGGGGTAGAGTGTCTATGCACATTGTGATCACTCATAATGTATTTCAAAGAAATCTATATAAATTTCTCTAAATGGGGACTTGTATACACCCTTCAATGGATTTTGGTAAGGTCCCTTGAAATAGTCAACACCCATAGTATGGAAAAATTATTAAATAAAGGCCACTCTAGAATTATTTGAAAATTTAATTCCATATAAGTTATGGATAATCCATAATTGGACATAATAAATACACTTAAATTTTCAATTGTTCCTTCACAAAAATCATCAAGTCTTTCAAACGCCAAAGACTAAGTTTGTCCATTCTTAAAGAGAGCACTAACATAGCATTCCCTTGATCCCAGGAATTCAACCACAAGATGTACATTCTTATTAACAACCTTTTGCACAAACTAATATAAGAGAAAATATCACTCAAGAACTATTGAAGGTGGAGGTCATACAACCTACTATAAGCCCTTACTCATGTGTAGTAGTCTTGATATTAAAGAAGGAAGGAAACTAGTGCAAGTGTCCTAATTATTAATGATCTTCTAGATGAAAAGCATGGAGAGAAGTTTTTCAATGATAAACATATGAAGGCCAATATGAGTCTTTTGTGATTACTTTCAATATTTATTACACTTCATCAACCTTCGAGAGCCTCATGAACAAAATTTTCAAAGCCTTTCTATGAAAGTTCTTCTAGTCTTCTTTGACGATATTATGGTCTACAATAAAGCATGGGAATTACAGATAGAGAATGTTGATAAGTCATTGAAACTCTTTCGAGATGACCAATTATTTATGAAGTATTCCAAAGGTGCATTTTGGGCTCGTAGGTTTGAATATCAATGATTAGCCCCATTCTAAAATAGTTAGATTTTAAGGGGAATTTTAGGAAATAAATGATATTGGAAAGTAATTGTGAACAATCATGGTAAAATTATAGCTCCCCTTATTGTACTTGGAAATGTTCGCTGTGTTTCATGACTTGTGCTTAACCATCGCTCGAGGATCCGTTAGCTCTGGAAACGTGTTTTCTTACTAACACCTGTGAGTTCTAGTGTAACATAAATCATCATTTCAAAAATTGGTATCGGATAAAGGTTCCTTTAGTAATAACTTTACCACTAAAAGGTAAATTGATATGGCATCATGGCTAAACTAGAAAGTCAGGATGCTTATTCAAGTAAGATACTAGTCCTTGATGGTACGAATTATGTATTTTGGAATGTCAATATGGAAGCCTATTGAATGTCCCCAGGTGTAAATGCTTGGATTTTTGTATTAGTTGATTATGTTGTCCGAGAAACCCCTCCTAAAAATACAAATGATAAAAATGTTTATGGGAACAATGAAAAGGCAAAGAGTGCAATTCTCTTTAGCCTTAATCAATATGACCTAGTAAAAGCAATTCAATGTAAGTCAGCCAAGGAAGTATGCTACAAGCTCTAGAATAGTTATAAAGGAGATGAGAAAGCTAAGCAAGCCAAACTTCAAGCCATTAGCATGAGGTTTCGGAGCTTCACAATGAATAAAGAAGAAAATATACCAGAATATTTTCTTAGATTGATGAGGTAGAAAATATGATTAGAGGATTTGGAGAAGAACTCATGAATGAAGTAGTTTTCCATAACGTATTGATAACTCTTCCTATGAGATTCAATTCTAAGATCTAATCTACATAAGAGATGTCAAACTTAAAGTATCTTTTAATGAAGGAGCTACATGGAACTCTCACTTCTTATGAGATGGGAATAGAAAAAGAGAAGGTTGAGAAAAAGGAGGTAGAAGTTGAGAGTTGAGCGCCCAAAATTTGCGCGGTCGAAGCCATGGGATGCCGCAATTTGACCCCTGCGCGTTGTTCTCTGCCTGAAACCGAGAAGGTTCTGTTTCCTCTACCCAAAGTCCAGAGGTACGAAGACGACCTGGGAAAGCTGCTGGTTTACTATGATTTTGTGGCCAAGAGGCTTGCGCTGAATGAGGTCGAGGATCAGTTGGAGATTGATAGCAATGGCGCCGGGGTTTTTGCTGTTGGGATGAGTGATCTCGCTCTGGAAGAGCTGAAGGTTATTAAGTCTCCCAACCCAGCGTTCTGGCCGCTCATATTGAAGGACTTCGTTTTTCAATCTTACACCCAAGATCTCCCACTCTTTACCCTCCTGGTTGTGCTATCTCCCTTTGACATTTTCGATGACCATGGAGGATCTGAGGGCTCTCCATTCGGGAGTTGGAAGCCTATACAGGTTGGATGCAAAAAGTATATCAAAGCAAGCCATGGTTGCAGGAGAGTCGACAGCTGAACAACTCTAGCATCAGAGGTTTGGTCATCTGAATCTGTAGGATCTCATGTTGCTACAAAAGAAAGGTATGGTCGAAGGTCTCCCCATCTTTCGTAACCTTCAGTTAAATTGTGATGGTTGTGCCTTAGGAAAGATGCACAGAGAACAGTTCCCTGTGCATGATAGGAGGAGGAAAACAGAAATCTTAGGGCTAGTGCACACAGATGTATGTGGTCCCATGCAGACAAGGTCGCTAGGGGGAGCATACTATTTTTTGTTATTTATTGATGATTGCACTAGGTATTCATGGGTTTATTTTTTAAACAAGAAAAGTTAGACTTTCCAATGTTTTACAGAGTTCAAAACCCTGGTGGAAAAACATTTTGGAAAAAGTATTAAAATTCTTCGATCTGATCAAGGAGGAGAATACAAATTAAAGGAATTCATGAAATACTGCAAAACTCACGGGATTGTTCAGCAATATATAGTGCCACATACACCACAGCAAAATGGAGTTGCAGAGTGTAAAAACAGAACCTTGGTGGAGTGTGCAAGGAGCATGCTGCAAGGTAAGGGTATACCTAATATTTTTTGGGCAGAAGAAATAAATACTGCTGTATATTTGAAAAATAGAAGTCCTACCAGGTTTCTTGGCTTCAAAACCCCTTTTTAAGCCTTATGTGGATTTAAACCAGCAGTAAACCACTTAAGGGTCTTTGGGTCAAATGTATTTGCACATGTACCCAAAGCTGATAGAAAGAAACTAGACCCTAAGGCAGTCAAATGCATCTTAGTTGGTTATGGCACAGAGTTTAAAGCATACAAACTGTTTAATCCTGAGTCTTGTAAGACATTTGCAAGTAGAGATGTAGTCTTTCATGAATAGGTACAGGAAAGGAAAGCTGATGTTGGAGATGATTGGCACATTCCATTGCTGTTGGAGGAAAGTACCGAGGATGAAAGGGAGCAGGAACAAGAGCAGAAAGAATAAAATGAAGAAGAACAACAAGAAGGTGAAAAAGGAGGCCCAGTTATTGCAGAGGAAAACAAATTTGAGGTAAGTACCCTACCAAGGAGGTCAGGTAGGAAGAATCAATTACCATTGAAGTTGAGAAACTATGCTTTGATGTCAAAAGTTTTGAACATTGTAGAACCCTCTAATTATAAAGAAGCTAGTCAATTTAAGGAATGGAGAGCTGCAATGAATGAAGAAATGGAATCAATTTTTAGAAATGATACTTGGGATTTAGTTGAGCTGCCTAAGAATAAAACACCCATAGGATGCAAGTGGCTGTTTAAACCAAAAATGAATGCAGACGGAAGTATAGATAAGTTAAAATCTAGGTTGGTTGCAAAAGGATACTCACAGAAGGAAGATATAGATTTTGATGATACTTTTGCACCTGTAGCAAAGCTAAATACAATCAGAATGCTTATTGCTTTAGCTACTAAATATAATTGGGAATTACACCAGCTTGATGTTAAATCTGCATTTTTAAATGGTGATTTAAAAGAAGAAATTTACTTAGTACAGCCAGAAGGATATGTAAAGTAGGGGCAGGAACATCTTGTTTGCAGATTGAAAAAGGCTTTATATGGTTTAAAGCAAGCACCCAGGTCTTGGTACAAAAAAGTTGATTCTTTCTTTATAGAGTATGGTTTCCATAGAAGTTTAAATGACCCAAATTTGTATACCAAGTACAATAATCAGGGGTAGATTATTTTGATTTCTTTGTATGTGGACGACATGATTATAAGAGGAAATGCAATAGATTTAATCAAAGGAATCAAAAGGCTTATGGCACAAGTTTTTGAAATGAAGGATCCCGGAAGCCTTAACTATTGTCTGGGATTAGAAGTATTCAGAGATACTGGACAAACTTTTCTTACCCAAGGGAAGTATGCTAGAAATTTGTTAGAAAAGTTTGGGATGGATCGGTGTAGATCAACAACAACACCTTTGCAGCAGAATCTGAAATTGAGCAGTGATGATGGCACTAAGGAGGTTGATGCCACAATATACAAACAGCTGGTTGGCAGCCTGATATATCTTACAACAACCAGACCTGACTTGGCATACTCAGTTAGTGTGTTGAGCCAATTCATGTCGAAACCGCGTGAAAGTCACTGGACAACAGCAAAAAGCGTGTTGAGGTATCTTTGTGGAACTGTTAATTATGGTATTTTATACACTGATGTATCTGATGTTACTCTAGCAGGTTTTTCAGACTCAGACTGGGCAGGTAACCTAGATGATCGGAGGTCCATCACAGGTTCTGCATTCAACATAGTTTCCGGGGTCATAGCATGGAGCAGCAAGAAATAGAGTATTGTAGCTTTGTCGTCATGTGAAGCTGAGTATCAAGCATTATGTGCAGCAACATGTGAAGCGATCTGGTTGAGGAGACTTCTCAAAGATGCAGGAAAAGAACAGAAGCAACCCACTTCTATCAAAAGCGACAACCAGAGCACCATCAAATTAGCATACAATCCAGTGTTTCACAAAAACACCAAACATATAGACACTTAGTTCCATTTTGTTAGAGAAAAAATACAGTCAAATGAAATTGTTGTTGAATATTGTAAAACTTGTGACAATGTGGCTGATATTTTTACAAAGCCTCTTGCACGAGTGAAATTTGAATTGTTTAGAAAGATGCTAGGAGTTCAGGAGAACCCTTTCTCCATTAAGGAGGGGAGTTCAGAATAATTAATATTATTTTGATATTAATGGAGAAAATGGTTACATTGTTGTAACTTTCTCCCTAGTTTAGGATTAGTTCCTATATTTATGGGGTTTGGGTGCAACTTCCTATTTCCTAGTATTGTATTTAATGACGTAATCTTTGATTGATTAGGCAATAGAGTGAGCGACAGTGATCTCTCAATTTTTGTGAGTGTAGTCTCCAGGTGCAGGCCACACCTGAGAGCTACATCTCTTTCTTTTCAAATTTTGTTCACATTTTATTTGGGTTGGCGCAGGGGACAAATCTTAGGACGCTGAATGCTCGTTATTGATACATGTTAAAAAATGTGGAATCCGTTGAACATTGTAAGCAGTTAGAGATGCTTAATACCTTTGGTTGTCCTTAACTTACAATATCCAAGTGTTCAGTGCGATATGAGTAAACCTATGTAAGCTGAGGATGGGGCAAGAATCTTACACGTCAAACAACCTTCATTAAACTTTTGAAATGTTCAGAATTATTATTTAAAATGAATTATATTACTGTGCTCATGACTCTGGTTCAAAGACATCACTAATATTTTAAAATTTTAACCCTATTTATGTCTCTCAAAGTTTCCATTTCATAAGTGCTCATGGCTCTTGTAGAATGCCATCTTTAATATTTTAAGTCCTCTCTGCGCCTCTTTTAATTAGATCGAATAAGATCCATCACTTAAATTAGAGACTAATTGTTCCTTTTACCAAACAAAACAATCTTATAAGAAATTATTCTTATAACCAATATGCATTGAAGTTTTTGTTTTTGTTTTTGTTTTTGTTTTTTTAAATTTAAGAGTAAGTATTTTAATTTAAAATAATTATATAAATAAAATAAATTGTTTTTTATTAATAAATAATCAAAGGTTAAAGTCATATATAATATATATATATATTATATATTATAATATATATATATATTAATTAAATTTATAAATAAAAATATAAAAAATAATTATTATTAAATATTCATGACTATTCTATTGATAAAATCAATAAATTAAACCATAAGAGAACATAACCTTATGAAATAAGAGAACATAACTATGAATAAAGTCTTTTGCTATTAAAAAAAACAAGAGGAAAGAAAATTATAATTTTTTCAAAGTAAATGATTAGATATAAATATATTTAAGGTTGCTTTATTATTACCACTTAAGGCGTTTCTCTTTGAAAATAAATCTCTTAGCTTCTTTCGTGTCATAATCTGTGTCATTCCACGATTGGGTTATGATTTGAATTAAATGGGATTTACTACTCTTCAAAATATGAAATTCACTGTGCATCTTGTTGGAAAATTCTGGTAATTTCAAACAAAAATGAACAGAGAAACAATGCTCTGTTTTATCCCAGGAAATAATACTCTGTTTTAGCACAGGGAAGCAAAAAAAAATTGTTTGCTGGAGAACAGAGTTTCAGCAATACACATAAAAACTTGTATTCATTAATCAAACCACTGCAGTTACAAATTTCTTACTCTTACAGAGGGATTTTCCAAGAACTTCCACAAAAAATACTCAGTTTCTTCAAAAATTAACACACTGCTGTGTAAATAAAAACTTCTTACATTTACTGCTGTAAATGTAATTCCTTACATATGCTTGTGCATTTCCTTTACATTACATTTACATTACATTTCAAAAAAAAACATTCACAGTGCTGCGCACTTCACTTCATTGCAATACAATCTCCCAACAAACTTTTTTTTATCTTGTGCTGCTGCGCCTCTCAAACTACTTCACACTACTGCGTTCCTTTTTTTTTTGCTTCACATATACAATAAACAACATAACCCAAAAAAAATAACAATACGCCTTTTTTTTATGTGCCCATACTTCTGTGTAAAAAAAAACATTAAAATTAAAGATCTTACCAACATTTACCAACAATCTACGAATGCAGTAAATTCAATTAATTACTTCACGTGGAGAACTGGCGGTCAAAACAAAACTTCACATCAATCGCACGGTGGTCAACCTGATAACCAAGAACCATGTACCCCTCTGTCATCACTGTTGATCTAATCGGACGGTTGACTGCAATCCCCCGGAGCTCCCAATCGCACGAATTTTACGTTTCGGGAAATGAGTGGTTTTGGCAAGGACAGGCGAGACATGCGTCAACACGTGAGTATGATCGGAGCCCCCTCGAAAAATACCACTCTGCGTGAAAGGTGGTGCGGGGAAAACCATGGCAGTTTTCCGGAAATAAATGCGCACAGGTGAAATTATATTTCAACACTCCCCTTTAATTTCAACTGCTAGGTTATGAGTCATACCCAAACATTTCCTCAAAAATTCAAAACTCTTATGGCCCAATGGTTTGGTCAGAATGTCTGTAACCTGCTCCTGAGTTCTGCAATGTTGTAAAACAATTTCTCCATTGTTTACCAATTCCCTGATGTAGTGAAACTTTGTGTCAATGTGCTTCCTTCTCTTATGAAACACATAATTCTTGGATAGTACAATAGCTGAGCTATTGTCACAAAAAATCACAATGCCTTTTGTTTGCTCTTGGCATAAACTTCTTAACATCCTTCTCATCCATACTACTTGACATGCTGCTGCTGTAGCTGCCACATATTCTGCCTCTGCTATAGACAACGCTACAATAGGCTGTTTTTTAGAAGCCTATGAAATAGCTTCTGAACCCATGTGAAAAACAAAACCAGATGTGCTTTTCTGATCATCTACACTTCCAGCCCAATCACTATCAATGTATCCAATTAAATCTGAACATTCTGAAGTAGTATATAAAATGCCAAATCGTTTAGTACCTTTAACATACCTCAGAATCCTTTTTGATGCTTGCCAATGTGCTTCCTTTGGCCTCTCCATGAATCTGGAAATTAAACTAACAACATGCATTATATCCGGCCTAGTTGCAGTCAAATACATGAGGCTGCCAACTATACTCTTGTACAAACTTGGTTCAAAATCCTTGCTGCTGTCCTCTTTGCTGAGTTTTAATCCCATCACTGCGGGAGTGATTGTTGCTTTGCTCTCCTGCATATTAAATCTTTTCAACACTTCATTTGCATATTTCTCTTGTGAGATAAAAATCCCATTTCCACTTTGTTCTACTTCTATTCCTAAGAAGTATCTCAGCAAACCCATTGATTGTTGCTTTTCTCTCCTGCATATTAAATCTTTTCAACACTTCATTTGCATATTTCTCTTGTGAGATAAAAATCCCATTTTCACTTTGTTCTACTTCTATTCCTAAGAAGTATCTCAGCAAACCCATGTCAGTCATTTCAAATTCTTCTTTCATGACTGCTTTGAAATTCTCAATAAGATAATCATCATTACCTGTGAAAATAACATCATCAACATATAACACAACAATTATAATTTTACCATCTTTTTCTTTGATGTAGAGGGTGGGTTCTCCCTCACACTTTTCAAATCCATTTTCCAGTAGATAGGAATCTATCCTACTGTACCACGCTCTTGGTGCTTGCTTCAGCCCATAAAGAGATTTCTTCAATCTACAAACTTTGTGCTCTTGGCCTTTCTTTTCATAGCCTGGAGGTTGTTCAATGTAAATCTCTTCCATTAACACTCCATTTAGGAATGCTGACTTCACGTCCATTTGGTAAACTTTCCACTTGTTTTGTGCTGCTATGGACAACACTGCTCTCATGATTTGCATTCTAGCAACAGGTGCGAAAGTTTCCTCATAGTCTCTCCCATACTGCTGCTTATATCCTTTGACAACAAGTCTTGCCTTGTGCCTTTCTATCTTGCCTTTAGCATTACTCTTGGTCTTGTAAACCCATTTGACTCCAATGACTTCTTTTCCTTTTGGTAGTTCAACTAAATCCCATGTCTTGTTTCTTTCTATGGCATTGATCTCCTCATCCGTAGCTTCTATCCATTTCCTATTCTTAATTGCTTCTTCGAAATGAATAGGGTCATCAACATGACAATATAGAGCAAACAAAGAATTCATACCTACATCATAAATGTCACTTAAATTTATGAATTTCTTACCTCTTTCATTTGGTGTACAAGTGCTTGAAGAAGCACTTGAATTTCCTCCTTGTGATGTGTGTTGCACAGTAATTTGTCACCGTCCCTGTTACCCCTCTCCTGCACCTTGGAGGACTCATTCCAGGACTTGTGAGAAGTGACAAGACTTGAAACCACTTGCATTATTCACTTCTAAACATGAGCTTCATATTCCCTTAAGACATCTCTTGCACATTTCCCTTAAAAACAACCCTTTTTGCATTAGCGTTGGTGCCCTATGTTATGCCCGCGCCAATGGGGAAAATCATATTGAAGGGGCGCGCCATTAGCGCTCTATCCCAGAGTCGCAATCGCGCCAACCATTTTGGGCAAAGTTTTGAACCAATCAAACCTCTGAAGGTTCTGTCCAACTCATTCACTAAACTGAATCCAAGTTAAGTGAGGATGGTTTGGCTTCAAATCTCCTTGGATTTAAAATAGTTTGCCACCATTCCATGGAAGTTTCCAAGTGATGAAGCCAAATCCATTATTGTGGGGATTGACCTTATCTCTTCCTTTTCCTCTATAAAAGCTTGTCTCCATGGCTTGAGCAAGCTAGTTCTGACTCTTGTGGCAATACTTGTGCTGAAAGGAAGATATCAAAAGATTGGAGTTGCAAGAAGCCTTCTTTGTATCCATAAGGCTTTACCAAAGTAAGGAGACTTTGTCACTAAAGAGAGAGAGAGCTTGTCCCTCACCCCTTCAAGCTTTTGCAAGACTTGTGTAGCTGAGCACCCAGCCAAAGGAGGACTTGACGTCAGGACGCTGGTTTTATTCTCCTTTGTTGATTATTAATAATAGATGACTATCATTATGGTTCCATTCTCGTTGTACTTGTAATGGTTGATGTTGAATTATATCCTTCCTGACTGATGTATAATTGCATATATTAGATTTCACGCTTGTGTTTGTGCGGTTCTCTTTTTTGTGTGCAGGTGTCCATTCACGGAGATTGCGGAGGACTGTGACCGGCCAAGGAAAAGGAGCATGGGCGACGTCTCTTCTACAAACAAAAGCGTTGGAATCCAAGTAGGTCTTCATCACCTACCTTTTATTTGCAATTAGGGACTTGCGTGGTAGCATTGTTTGATTTTTGCTAGACCCGTTCTGGGCTAGTAGGGATCGCCTCTATCCGTAGAGGGGATTTTGCCTCTCCAACAATTTGGCGACTCCGCTGGGGAGTTAGCTTGTTGTTTGATTTGTAAACTTTAGACGGAGCCTGAAGTACGGCCAGATAGCCTTCGAAACAATATTGCTTTGCATTAGTGAAGTAGATCAAAGCCACTTCAGTCAATCTCCGGTTTGGTTTATGGACTGAACGATTTGGAGTTTGTCTTGCCTCTTTGGTTTTCTCTTGTTTGCTTGCTTGGATAGTTTTCTGGATTGAATTTCTTGCTGCCTCTTGCTTCCTGGCCTGCCTAGATACTGTAAACCAAGCTTTGGACCGCTTATTTTTCTTTTTGACTTGGCAAACTTTATTAGCGCGGTTTTTCTTTGACAGTCGCGCTAGTGGCAGTTGTTGCTAACTGACAACCCGCGCCAATCCCTTTATAGCACGAGTTACAGCCTGACAATCGCGCCAGGCCTGTTAACCTTTCCAGTTCGCTTGTTTTCCAGCCTTCGGAGCTTGGATTTGTATCTTGCCACATCTTTTTCAATTGCTTGAGTGTGTTGGAGTCTGGTTTGACTGGTTTTGAGTCTCTTTTTTGAGAAATTCTTAATTTGATTTCCTTTGATCATTACTTGAAGGTTTGTCTCAGTCTCTTCACAATTTTCCATCTTTTAGGGGGGCTAAATTGTGTATGAGTGTTAATCGCCTTTGAGTGTTTTTATTTTTTGATCTTTGGAACTCTCACCTAATTTTCTTGATTTGCACTTGACTGGTTCTTAGATTACATTAGAATCATCTTGTGTTTGAGAATTCTCTTGCATAGATCACACGTGCATAATTAGAGTTCTCATTTGTGCATAGATTACATTTGCATACTTTTCAAGTGAATTATGCATAGATTACAATTGCATAGATTACCTTTACCCTTTGGGTGTTTGCCTTCTTCTATCGATTTCACATTTCTAGCCCTAGGGCATCTAGTGGCTTTGTGTGTCGAGCCTCCCTTAGGTGTTTTTGGTCTTCTATTGGTCCAGTCGACTCTATAATTGCTCCCTTGCACTTGCTTGGTAGTTGTGAATCATTTTGTTGCGTTATTCGAGTGACTTGCTTTGTCTTCACTTGAATTCCGCTTCACCTCACTTTGAGCCCAGATTACACGGCTCATTGGTGTTGTTGGGACTTTTCTCGTTCTTTGGAGGTTTGCTTGGTGATTTAGGGAACTGAATGTGCTTGTATTGAACGGAATTTGTCTGTTGTCATTTCTCAAAGTTGTTTAGTGCATTTTTCCATCATCAAAAAGAAAAATCTCTTTTACTTTGTATTATTTAATGAGAATTAGAAGATTTTTGTTTTGATTAGTGAATTAGTGATCTTAAAGAAAAGTTTATTGATTTGCATTAGCTGCATTAGGGAAACTCTTTGTTGTTTGTGATCATTTCATTTGCATGAAAGCTCTCTAACTCTCTTGTAATTAGCATTCATCGAATGGAATGACATCTTTTGGCATATAGATTGCATCTAGGGAACTTTGAGAGATTACATATGATAGGACCTGAAAACCGAAACCTAACATAAGATCAACTTTAAAATAAACCGAATAAACTTAACAATGCATTGGAACTTAACGCTCACATTCTAGAGGTCTAGGCTAGAGACGTGCTCCGGCGTCGTTAAACCTAGTCACTTGTGTTCTCGCATAAGGTTGGGTGGATTCCTCCTTTTGTGATTC
>APFE031209106.1:0-21230 GCA_000404065.3 Pinus taeda
TTGGACACTTTTCCCTAGGCCAAATATCAAAGCCTTAGGGAACCACCTGTCCTCCGGTACCAAATTTCAACAGTAACCATATTCAGTGTTTTACATTAATGAAATGAAGTATTTTTTCTGCTGCATCTTTGTATTTATGGTTATATCTGTAATTTGTTGTGTTCTTGTTTAAATCCGGATCATAAGAACACCACCAAACAACACCCAAACTGCCCTAGATTTACACGCTGTCACCTACAATGACCTGAATTCTTCCACGTTGCTCTTAGGGCTTCTCCATGTTGTCCTTTAGTCTCCTTGCTTCACCGAAATTTTAGAGGATACTTGGAGATGTATTGCACACAAAATGGATGCCTAAACAATGATCCTTCGTCCTCCTTTTATAGGCATAAAGAGGGGCTCAACGTCTCACTTGAAGTGGCACGTCTATTGGCTCTCTTTTACTTTAAGTTGGCCTACTTGACAACCAAATTAATTTGCCAACTTAAAAATTTAATATCTCTAACAACAACTCGGATTCAAACGATTTTCGTTGCATTGGGATCGTCTTTCCAAGCACTATCATCTTCATCCATCACATGTCATAAATCCATCATCGTTTTGTCCCAGATCTCAATGTGTGCCAAAACCCCATACTTGGGTTCCAAGCCCACAAGTTGCCCTTGTGGCGCTTTGCTCTCCAAGCCCTGAACCCTAGGGTTTGGAGTACCTCCCAACCTACACAAATCAACACTCCCTCTTAGCGAAGGAGTTACTTCCAATACTAGGAAGTATCTCGTCATCTTCATCGTTGCTCGCAACACTTGCCCAACTCTTGCGCTCACAATTGCAGGAATCCCTGTACAGTGAACTACACCCTCCTCGGAAGTGTTGATGTCACTGTTGGAAGCAACCTGCTTCTTCTTCTTATCTTGTGTCGTCTTCCACTCTTTCGATGATTCCTTCTTGGTAGTTGTAGGAGCACCCTTGCTCACCACTGACCACGTACTCTTCTTGGGTTGCAGAGTCTCCCTCTGGATTTGCAAGCTCCCTCTTGAACTAGACTCCTTTTGAGTCTCTGGAATCTGGACCTTCTCGGGAAGGTGCACCTTCTTCTCGGGAACTTGTGCTTTCTCCTCTGAAGCTTGCGCTTGCTTCTTTGGAACTTGCACTTGCTCCACCTACTTCTTTCCATGATCGACATGCTTGCCTGTCAACCTGTAGAGACCATGCTCTCTAGCTCCGAGTACAATCCCATCAAACTTAGAGCCTCTGAGCTTGAGTCTTGCCTTCCCATCCTGGAACAAGACCTCAAACCCTTTCCTCTCGATCATCGAGACGGAAATCACGCTATATCTGAGTCCTGGTACAAATAGTACATCCTGGACCCGCATCATACATCTTGTCTCCATCTTGAATGGCACAACACTTGATCCTCGGATCTCCAACTGACTCTTGTTGCCCAACACCATGTGCAACTTTGAGTCCCATCTAGCTAGAGTCTCAAAAACCTCTTGTGACCCTGTCATATGCTTCGTCGTACCACTGTCCACGTACCATCCATCCTCAGTGATAATACTCTGTGAGAAATGAGAAATCATAGCAAAGTCCTTCTTTTCCAAACTCTTGGAGAGATCGTCCATCTCTACTGAAGTGACAACACTGGGTGCTTGCTTTCCTTTCTTCTTCTCATCATATCCCTTCTTCTTCATTGGACATCTTGACAAAAAATGACCCATCTCACCACAATTGGAACACTTATCTCGAGTACTTCTTGTGCTTACCCTTCATTCGTGATGGAAGTGCCACATCATCATTTGAAGCTTTTTTCTTTGTTTGAAGATCCCCGTCTCGCAAATCTTACTGAATGAAGTCATCCCCTCACCTATCCTAGTTTGGTAACTTCTCCCTAACAACGATCCCTTTGATGAAGGGCTTCCATTCCTCGGTGAACCCTTTCAAGGTAATCCTTTCCATATCTCCATCTGAGATAGTCACACCGATGGCAGCAAACTCATCTTTGACCCGAGACAATCTCGTTAGATATGAGGCCACACTTTCATCCTTTAACATCTTGGTGGCCTTCAACTTGTCCTCTAATACCAGTACTCGGTTCTCGTTCTTATTCTGGAACAAATTCTGAAGAGCGATCCACATCTCATGTGCGGTGTTCTTCCCGGACAAATGAGGTATTAGGGCATCTCTCACACCATCAAGGATGATCAATCTCGCCATCGCATCTAAATCTTCCCATATTTCCAACTCCTTAGGGTTGGTTGGCTTCTTGATCTCTTTGTCGGCAAAATCCCAGATCCTGTCGATCTGCAAGATCAACTTGATCCTTTCCTTCCATGGACTATAGTTGGACAACCCCTCCAACCTGTCCTCATATCAGATACCTGCTCACAACTTCGACATTGTAGTGAACCCTTCACTCACTATGTGACGAACTCCCTCTCACGCTCTACTTCGTTCTGCGCAACTCTGATTTACTTACTTCCAAAGTAACTCAGACACGCTCTAATACCATGTTGAATTTCCATGACCTTGGGTCTAGGTTAGAGTCTTAAAATCACTGACGCTACCGAACCAAGATTCTCAACCATAAACTACTTTGCACAATGGAAATATAAAACAATAAATCACATATGCACAATATACATAGTTTTAAACAAAATTGTACAATCCCAATCTTCGTTATATTAAACCAAATTCTGAATAATACAACAGTCTATGGTATACAAGATATAATGACAAGCTTCGTTGCGCAACTTCGATGTCGTATCTTGTCTTGCCGGTCCTTTTCTTCTGTACTACTCACTGCTCACTAGTAGTGCCTTAGTCTATCAAGGCATCTACACTTCGAGACTCCAAGACGGCTGCCTCCTATCACTGTTGCAATTCATGTCTGCTACAATGAACACGGGCTCATCAACTACTCTTTGGGTAGGTCCAATTCCCGAGCTCCAATTTGCCACGCTAGCAACAACTTTCGTCCATCACCCAAGTGTTGCATTTTGGCACCGATCTTCACCCAACCTTCAACTGCTCTTATTCCTTCAAGGTAGCTCGTCTAGGGCTACTTTGGGTAGCCAACTCGGTGCCCTCCAACCAGCTCTATGACACCCAAGCAACTCATTGTTGATTCTACTCTTAAGATGACACTTCACCACCATGGAATGTCATCCACATGGCACCAACAGGCTGCTCAACAACTGATCCAAACTCAGTCAAATACCTTGACTCAATACTCCTCCACAAAACACAGGTGTCCTTCACTGTTTGCTGATGCTAATGCAACTCTGGTTAGGGTACAAACTTTAGCGCTTAACCCTCTACACAGTTAGCAATATGAAGCCCTCATGAACTGTGGTTTTCCTTGGAGAGAGCCGTCCACTACCACATTGCCTCAAACAGGCCTTTGTCACCTTGATGCTGCCCTTGAAACAAATATTACTGCTGGCTATGGCTTGCGGCCTAGCCCAACAGCAGCTGTAGGTCTTTGGCCTCTCTCAAACACTGCCCAAACAGTCACCCAACAACATTGTCATGTTCCTCTCTTCCTTGGCCTTGACTGCCCAGTTAACCGGCTTTGAAAAAACCCTTAACCAACCCTTGAAACAACCCGCTGTCTCCTACAACACTCGACCACCACCACATAATTGTCCACCCTATCCCTTGGCCTTCTACATAGTGTTCCTCGACCTTCTTATCTAGCTGCGGCTTGCCTTCAAACCTCGGCCTTTCTGCCCTGCAAGAGCACCCAAGAACAACACCCAAACTGCCCTAGATTTCCATGCTGCTCCCAGGGCTTCTCCATGCTGTCCTTTAGTCTCCTTGCTTCACCAGAATTTTAGAGGATACTTGGAGATGTATTGCACACAAAATGGATGCCTAAATAATGAGCATTCATCCTCCTTTTATAGGCATAAAGAGGGGCATGTCTCACTTGAAGTGGCACGTCTGTTGGCTCTCTTTTACATCAAGTCGGCCTACTTGACAACCAAATTAATTTGCCAACTTCAAAAATTAATCTCTCTCTAAAGACAATTCAGATTCAGACGATTTTCGTTGTGTTGGAATTATCTTTCCAAGCACTATCATCCTCATCCATCACATGTCGTAAATCCATCATTGTTTTGTCCCAAATCTCGATGGGTGCCAAAACCCCATACTTGGCTTCCAAGTCCACAAGCTGCCCTTGTGACGCTTTGCTTTCCAAACCCTGAACCCTAGGGCTTGGAGTACCTCCCAAGCTACATAAATCAACAAATATAAGAGTGCCATCGACCTCAATTGGAAGTAGACACACACAAGTTCATTGAAGCAAGAAACAAGTTCGATCACAAGGGAAAAAGAAGCCTTATAACCAATGAAGAAGAGGATAACATAAAAGGGAGAAAAATCGAAGTTTCAAGGACCATTTTTAGGGCAGAATTTCTCACACGGGCAAAAAGACTATGGCATCACTTGTTGCAGAAAATCATGATCATTAAAGGAGCCAAAATAAAGTTTCAAGAAGATCAAATTGCAAGCTTAGTTGCAAAGCAAAGAAAATCAAGCCAAGCGAAGGGAAAGAGGATTACAATTTTGCCCTAAACTCCTCACATGTGAGAAACTGTAGAAGTTGCAAGCAGGTCGAAAATTGCAAATCTGAAGCAATGACCAAATTTCTCAAGTGAAGCCAAAATCTGGAGCATTGAAGCAAGTTTGAGTTGGGTTGACTTTGTGAAGGACAAGTTGATCAAAGGAGAGGTTGACTTGGTCTTGGAGGGGTCTTTGTCAATAGTCTTAGGTCCTGGAATTCGTCATTTGAAGATTCTATAAGAAGAGAAGAATTCTTGTGGGTTTTCCTCCCAGGAGGATAGGTTTTGGCCTTGGCTAGCAACCTATATCTTGTGTCCTCTTGTCTCATTGATCTTCATTGTTTGGTAGTTGTTTGATGATAAAAGAACACTATAATAATCAAGTAAAGAAGAAGCTAACTGCAAGTACATCAAGTTAAGTAAAAGAACATCACAAGCAGTTATCAAACAAAGAGAAATCACCCTAATCTAGCTGCCCTAGATTTATCAACAGGATCCCACTGTGATTCACTGTGATAATCAGAGTTGCATGAAGCTCTCTGAAAATCCCATGTTTCATGACAAGTCAAGATATATAGAGATCAAATATCACTTCATTAGATATAAGGTCTAGATATGTGAGATTGTAGTGTATTTCCACAGCGGAGCAGGTGGCAGATATTCTCGCCAAGCCTTTAGTGAAATGGAAGTTTGTGTTTTATAGGGACAAGCTGGGGGTGGTGAAGAACCCCTTCCTTTCTAGGAGGGAGTACTGAAATTCTTGGTATCTTCAAAAGGTCTTCTACATGGGCTTGGTGTCTTAGCATGTGGGAGATAGTTGGTTGCCTCTTTAGGTGCTTGCCTTTAGAAAATGTAACTAGGTTTAGTCTTCATAATTGCTATTGCACTTATGTTATTGTATATTTCATGTGAAGATGTCAAGTTATGGTATGCTCTATGCTTAGAGCAGTTTACTTCTTTTTATTGTTATTATCCACAGATTAGTAATCACCTGTACAGTAAGTAAAGTGCAGATAAAACATTAAATGATCGACAGAAAACAAGCCAAGACAAGAGACACAAGATGTGGCGGCGAGCCAGGGACAAACCCCAATATGGGGAAACCCTTTGATCAAATCTTCCTTTATCTTCAATAATTCAGCAGAAAATCTGATTTACATCAGCAACAACAAACCCTAGATCAACAACATTAGCGACATCAGTCAATATCTGTCAGATCATCTAGATTAGTGGCATCGGCATCATCGGCATCACCAACATCACCGGCATCATCATCATCGCCGACATCATTGTCATCAGCATCACCGACATCAGCAGTGTCCTTCCTTCCACACGTGTGAGAGAAGAGTCCCTATCTGCGCAGTAGGAGAAGAGCCTCTTTTCTGCGTAGGAGAGAGAGAGAGATGTGATGAGATGTGTGTGCCCAAATGAGGAAAAGACCTCCTGTATTTATACACAACTGTTGATGATTGAATAGATGCGACTGTTGGGCTTCTGAGCCTACATGAGTCGCTGGTCGGCTTGATAATTATTCCATAATCAAAATAAATTCATATCTCCATAAATACTTATCGGAATCGGATGATCTTTAGAGCAATCCTACACCTCTCGACGAGAGGAATCTAATAAAAATATTATCAGCCATGAATAAGATGACCCAGATAGAGTTTGGCCCTAGTTGCCAATTTTAACACTCCCTCTTAACTAGGGAGAACTCCATTTGCAATCTGTCTGTCAATCGCTACTATTCATCCATCTTATGCACTGCCCTATGCAGCTTGACCCCTGCTCTATTCCGCTTTATCCTGCTTGCTTTGCTCAGTTCTGTTCTGCCTTGATCTGATCTGCTCTGCTCTGCTTTGTTCGAATTATAAAGAAAAAGAAATGATCGAGGATGTATCATACTGACTCAAAGTTAGTCTAAGAGTGTGTACCATTGGTCCCAGACTAGTCTCAACCGACCTGAATTTAGCGTCATAGTGGGTACAACTCCTACAACTGGTCCCAGACCAGTATCATCCTCCACTGACTCAAATTCAGTCTCAGAGCGTGTACCATTGGTCCCAGACCAGTCTCAACCGACCCGAAGTCAGCGCCATAGTGTGTACAACTCCTACAATTGGTCCCAAACCAATATCATCCTCCACTGACTCAAAGTCAGTTTCAGAGTGCGTACCATTGGTCCCGGACTAGTCTCAATCGACCCGAAGTCAGTGTCATAGTAGGTACCACTCCTACTACTGGTCCAGAACAGTGCTCCACTGACCCAAAGTCAGTCTCAGAGTATGTACCACTGGTCCCAGACCAGTCTCAACTGACAAAAAGTGTCATAATGTGTACAACTTCTACCACTGGTCCTAGACCAGTATCATTGATCCCAGATCAATGAAGGTCATCTAGCATAGGGAGTATGGTAGATACAACGATCCATCCATCAGTACTGCTATGGTCCCTATCCTCATTTCCCTACTCATTGATCAGATGAGAGGTACTTCCCATGAGTCCCAGACTGCATGGGTAGGATGCCTCGACAGGAGAACTAATCATCTTGTCCACAGGAGAGAGAATCATCCTGTCCCACAAGAGAGTGAATCATCCTGTCCCACAAGAGAGCGAATCATCTTGTCCACAGGAGAGCGAATCATCTTGTCCACAGAAGAGCAAATCATCTTGTCCCACAAGAGAGCGAATCATCTTGTCCACAGGAGAGCGAATCATCCTGTCCACAGGAGAGCGAATCATCTTGTCCCACAAGAGAGCGAATCATCCTGTCCATAGGAGAGCGAATCATCCTGTCCAGTGGATGCCATGGAGAACTAATCATGCTGGCCCATAGGAGAGCAAATCATCCTGTTCCATAATCGCCATGGAGAACACATCATCCAGGCCTCACAGGACAACTAATCATCTTGCTACACAATCGTCTTGGAGAACACATCATCCAGACCTCACAGGAGAACTAATCATCTTGCTACACAATTGTCATGGAGAACACATCATCCAGACCTCACAGGAGTACTAATCATCCTGCTACACAATTGTCATGGAGAACACATCATCCAAACCTCATAGGAGAACTAATCATCCTGCTACACAATCGTCATGGAGAACACATCATCCAGACCTCACAGAAGAACTAATCATCCTGCTACACAATCGTCATGGAGAAACACATCATCCAGACCTCACAGGAGAACTAATCATCTTTCTACATAGTAGCCACGGGGTGTTACAGGGAAAGTTTTGATTCTTTTACCGTGTACACGTACACCACCAGGGGATGGTGAGTCACCCTGTGGTCATATGTCGCTCCAAGAAGTACCCCGCGCCCTCCCCCCCGAGCTCCAAGAGCTCCATACATCATATAGGACCCTTATCACAGGGTTTCTGAATGACACCAAGTCGTTCTCGGAAAGTCAAAAATTTGACCTTTCCTAAGGGCTTTGTCAGAATGTCGGCGACCTGTTCATCTGTAGCGATATGTTTGAGCCTTATAGCTCCCTACTGCACCATACCTCGAATATAGTGGTCATTGATATCAATATGCTTGGAGCGATCATGAAATACGAGATTCTCTGATAAACGAATCCCACTCTGGTTATGACACAGGATCACAGTGGTATGCAATGTAAATTCAAACAACTCACTGAAGAGCTTTCGTAACCAGACTGCCTCACAAGAGGCCATGCTAGTAGCAATGTATTCTGCCTTGGCTGTGCTCAGAGCCACTGACTTCTGCTTCCTGCTCATCTAGGATATCGAGGAAGATTCCAAAGAGAACCAGCACTGAGAAGTGCTCTCCACACTGCCTGTTTACTCAACATTCGAATAATCATGCAGTTTCATATTTCCGACAGTGTATCTCAATCCATGAGAGATTGTGCCCTGAAGACATCTCAGAAGATTCTTGGCATCAATCCAGTGAGGCTCAACCAAATATGGGCTCACCATACTCACTGCAAAACATATGTCTGGACGGAGGTTCACCAAGAACATCAATGCGAATGAGTTTATGAAACTGAGAGGCATTTCCCAAATCTGGTCTGACATCACTACCATATAACTTCTAAAAGTTAAGATCCTCGAGGTAGTCACAAGCTTGCAGTTCACCATATCGAATCTTTCCAATATCTTCACCACATATTTTCCTTGAGATAGGAAAGTTTCCCTTGGCTTTTGCCAGACTTCAAGTCCTAGGAAATAGTGCATTAGTCCTAGGTCCTTCATTTCAAATTCAGAAGCCAACTCCCTCTTACATTTGTGAGTGAGAGGGTCTGCACTTGTTGAAAAGAGGTCATCCACATACAGCACCAGTATGAGAGGTTTGTCATCTTCAACCTTAGAGTAAAGGTTAGGATGGGCTTCACTCCTAGTGAATCCTAGCTTCATCAAGTAGCTATCGATCCTCTCATACTATGCTGGGGGTGCTTGCTTCAACCCATAGAGAGCCTTCTTCAACTTGCATACATGAGATTTTCGATCATAAATCTCAAATTCTTCGGGGTGCTTCACGTAGACCTCTTCTTTGATCGAACCATGCAAGAATGTGGTATTGACATCCATCTGATGTAGTTTCCATCCTTGTGAAGCCGCAAGGGCTATGATCGAGCAGATGGTGGTATATCCGGCAACAGGTGCAAATATCTCGTCATACTCTTTTTCTTTCGGTTCCCTGGTGTCAGCTTCTTGAGAGCTCCTCATTGTAGGAAGATTGTTCACCTGGCTGAGAGCCATATCTTTGTCAAAGGTGACATCATGACTAATCACGACTTCCCTTTGCTCGACTACATAGATTCTATAGCCTTTCATTATAGCCCATGAAGATTCCTTTCGGTGAACATCTCTTCAAGAGTCTTGGAACCCAATGCTTGATGAGGGCATCGGTTTTGTACATTACGGTGGTGTTTGCAGCTTCGTTCCATAGAAACTTCGGAAGTCTTTGATCATGGAGCATGGCACGGACAGCTTCCACAATCATACGGTTCTTCCTTTCCGCCACACCATTCTGTTCAGGAGTATATGGTGTAGTAGTCTCCCTTTTAATGCCAGCCTCTTTACAAAAGTCATGAAACTCATTAGATTCATATTCAGTCCCATTATCAGTCCTTAAGATCTTGATCTTATTTTCAGTTTGATTCTCGATTAAGGCTTTGAAGTGTCGAAACCAAGAGATCACTTCATCCTTCTTTTTCAAGAAGTATATCCAAGTCTTTCGAGAATAATCATCTGTAAAAGTAAGGTAATATGAATATCGTCCCAAGGAGTTCATAGGCATTATACCAGATATGTCTCAGTGAACCAACTGTAATATATCGGAGGTCTTGCTTTGGCTTGAGGGGAATGGTCCCCTTTTGAGCTTTCCTTCAGCACATCCTAGACATACACCTTCTTTCTCTACTCAAAATTCGGGCATCCCTGTCACCATTTGTCTTACATTGGGCAGCGCTTTATAATGAAGGTGGGCAATCCTCCAATGCCAAAGTTCAGACTGAAGAGATGTGTCACAAGGCATGACACCTAGCGGACTTCCACTGACCTAATATAATGAATCAACTCGAAACCCAAGAAGAAAGGCATCTTTAACTTTAAATAAACTCACCTGTCTGTCGTAGATTTCCTTGGAGGTGTTCAACTCAGAAACATAGGCCACCAAGCGCTTGTTGATAGAGTCCTGGATGATCTTCTTTGTTTTGACTTTCACCGGTTTTCCATTTGTTCCTGGCTGTAGCGGGTGCATTTGATGGAGGCTCACCAATATGCCTCTCACATGGTCCAACACTCCTTGATCTTCCAAGGTTGGATCGAGAGACATCCTCCATCTGTGATAGTCAAACTTCTCACGGAGCTTGTCTTCAGTAGGGAAGAGTGTTGAGGACCCTATATTTCTTTTAGGGTAGCCTTGCCAATCTTCTCTTTGGTCATTGCTCTCTGTCTTCACCTCAGCTTCGATACCATGTTAAGTTATGGTATGTTCTATGCTTAGAGCAGTTTACTTCTTTTTATTATTATTATCCACAGATTAGCAATCACCTATACAGTAAGTAAAGTGCAGATAGAACATTAAACAATCGATAGAAAACAAGCCAAGACGAGAGGCACAAGATGTGGCGGCTAGCCAGGGACAAACCCCAATATGGGGAAACCCTTTGATCAAATCTTCCTTTATCTTCAATAATTCAGCAGAGAGAAATAGTACATAAATCTAATTTACATCAACAACAGCAAACCCTAGATTAGTGACATCAGTCAATATCTGTTAGATCATCTAGATCAGTGGCATCAACATCATCGACATCATCGGCATCACTGGCATCATCGACATCACCGGCATCATAGGCATCACCGGCATCATCAACATCACTGACATCACCGACATCATTGGCATCACCGGCATCACCGGCATCACCAACATCATTGTCATATGGGCATTCGCGCGTGAAACACGTCACATGAAAAAGAAGAAAAATAAATATTATTTTTATAAGCATGGGTTTCATGATCAAATTGATTTGCCATCTAGGTCAAGCATGTTATTCATGCTTCTAGGGTTTATTGAGTCAAAAGAATATTTGTCATAAGTCAAATTATTGTTCTAGAGTCAAGTCTCATTTGGACTTTGAAAAGAAAATGGAAAAAGAACTGTATTTGGGTCAAAATGTCATTTTGTTACCCTCAAGACCAAGTCAGCCCTGCTTCATCAAGTTGGCCTTGGAAGGGGTAATTCAACATCCTGTATGTGTATAAATAAAGACATTTCGACGTCATTGGAAAAACAAGAAGCAAGTTTCGATTTTTGTGCCAAGAAGAGTGGAGTACAAGCAAAGAAGAACAATAAGTCAAGAAAGAAAGAGCAAAGAACAAGGAGGAAGAAAAATCAAAGTTTTTGCCCTAAAATTTGCCCCAATTTCTCATTTGATCTGATTCTATAAGAAGAGAAGAATTATACTAGGTTTTCCCCTTGGAGGGGTTTTGCCTTGGCTTGGAGCCTACATCTTGTGTTCATTGTCTTTTTGTGGTCTTCATGGTTTATGGTTTTTGGTAATTGTTTGATGAACAAAAACATAATAAAGTAATAATAAGCCAACATAACTTCACAAGCAATTATCAAGTAAAGAGAAATCACCCTAACTGTTGTCCCTATCGATTTCTAAACATGGTATCAGAGCTAAGGTGAAGAGAAGGCAGCTCAAACATCACTCTTGTTGGCATAAATGAAAGACATTCATACAAGTTATCTTGGAGAACATCATTTGCAAAAGGACACAAGGAAGAGGACTCAAAAGTTCATCTTAAAGGAAGGATATTACATCAAGACATCACCTCTCTCTCTCCATCATTTAAGGCTCTTGATTACACATCATCATCTTGAAGAAGGACATCCATCTCTCTTGGAAGCTCTTTAACCATCACTTATTTTGGAAGACATCACAAAAGGAAGCATTAAGAATACTGGAACATCATCTACACTCTTTGAAGTAGCTTGAAGTCATTATTGTTTCAGGCATCCTAGAAGTCATCATTTTAGGGTATCTCTTAAAGAATTTATAAACTCTTGGAAATATCAAGGTATTTGCAGACCTCTTCATCAAGCTAGACAATCCTATATCAAGTGAGTACCACATTATTCTCTATGGCTCAATCTTCAAATCAAATGACTTCATTTTGTAAGGAAGGCAATAAGCTAGATGGGTCAACAAACTTTCAAGCATGGAAGAAAGAATAGACTTGATACTTGTAGAAAATCAAGTCATGGACCACCTTCTAGGAAAAGTTGCAAAACCAGAGAAGGATAAGACTCAAGAATTGGCTAAGTACATGAAAGGAGAAATAAGGGCTCAAAGGATTCTCATTGAATCCATTAAGGATCATCTCGTTTCTTTTGTTGTAGATTTGGGCACATCTAAAGCAACAATATATGACAAGTTGGTGAAATTGTATTCAGTTAGCACTATAGGTTAGAAGATATCTCTAAGGAATAGACTTTACAAGACGAGGTTATCAAAGGATGAAGACTTGGCCTCATATCTCCTAAAAGTTTCACAATTAAGGGATCAATTACAAAGACTTGGAGAAGTTGTCTATGATTCTGAACTAATAAGCTTGATGGGTCAACAAACTTTCAAGCATGGAAGAAAAGAATAGACTTGATACTCGTAGAAAATAACGTTATGGACCACCTTCTAGGCAAAGTTGCAGAACTAGAGAAGGATAAGACTCAAGAATTGGCCAAGTACATGAAAGGAGAAGTAAGGGCTCAAAGGATTCTTATTGAATCCATCAAGGATCATCTCATTCCTTTTGTTGTAGATTTGGGCACATCTAAAGCAACAATATATGACAAGTTGGTGAAATTGTATTCAATTAGCACTATAGGTTAGAAGATATCTCTAAGGAATAGACTTTACAAGACAAGGTTATCAAAGGATGAAGACTTGGCCTCATATCTCCTAAAAGTTTCACAATTAAGGGATCAATTACAAGAACTTGGAGAAGTTGTCTATGATTCTGAACTAATAAGCTTGATGGGTCAACAAACTTTCAAGCATGGAAGAAAAGAATAGACTTGATACTTGTAGAAAATAAAGTCATGGACCACCTTCTAGGCAAAGTTGCAGAACCAGAGAAGGATAAGACTCAAGAATTGGCCAAGTACATGAAAGGAGAAGTAAGGGCTCAAAGGATTCTTATTGAATCCATCAAGGATCATCTCATTCCTTTTGTTGTAGATTTGGGCACATCTAAAGCAACAATATATGACAAGTTGGTGAAATTGTATTCAGTTAGCACTATAGGTTAGAAGATATCTCTAAGGAATAGACTTACAAGACAAGGTTATTAAAGGATGAAGACTTGGCCTCATATCTCCTAAAAGTTTCACAATTAAGGGATCAATTACAAGGACTTGGAGAAGTTGTCTATGATTCTGAACTAATAACTTGTATACTTAATGCATCACCTCTCGAATGGAGTAGTTTTGTGACATGCATCTATTCAAGAAAGGACACTTTGAACTTTGATGAGATATGTCTTTGTGTATGTTAGAAGGGACAAGATTAAAAGCAAAAGATGACACTAAACCAAATGAAAGGTCTCAAGATTTTGCTACTAAAGTAAAGAAAAAGAAAGGAAAGTTTGGAAAGTTTGAACCTCGTCAAAGGAACAACAATCAACCACGAAGAAATCAAGATATGTCCAAAATGCAATGCTTTGGATGCAATGAATATGGACACTTTAAGGGAGATTGTCCCAAAGATCCTTAAAACAGGAAGAACAATAAGAGGAAGGAAAGGAGTGGAGCTCACACAGTTGAAGAAAATGAAGACCCTGAAAATAAGCTAAAGACCCCAAGGTTCTTTATTATTGAAGGACTCCCCTACTACAGGTTTGCTCATAGTTTGTTTTTCCACTTTTATTAGAAGATGGTAGTTAGAGTAGCATGTGTAGTTACATTTTTAGAAGAATTTTGGTTTTTGGAAGCATGGCATTATGGAAAGAAGCATAAAACATTGAAAGGATTAGAGTCTACACCATCAGTTGCATCTCATTGGTAGCAATCATCAAGCAAAGTTACAAGATTTGGGACCATCCAACACTCCACAATTCATGCAACTACTTTTTGGCATCATGTTGTTATAAAAGCAGTCTTCTAGCAAGAAAGAATCACAAGGATCCTTCATAGTAAATATGAAGGTTCTTCACTATGTGAAAGAATCTTTGTATCATGACAAGAGTATACTTCTACTATAAGATTATGGAAACAAACATCAATGAATCTTGTAGGAATGAAGATAATCAAGTTGCAGCATGAAGATATAATTGAGCACTTCTCATCTGAGAGAAGGAATCTCATCTTAGACATCATCCTCAAGAAAAGGGCAGTTTGTACAAAAGGAAGAAAACTAGCTCGCAGAGGTATGTATATCTTTAGAGCTTCTCACTAGGAAGCAAAATTCATGTCTTCAAAAATATTGGAGGAAGAGCTAGTTGCATAAATGGGCTTGGTTGCATAAGCATGTTATGTCTTGGATAAGATTGGATTGGACAAAACTCTTCCTTTTGGTTGTTCAATACATAGAAGCATGATAGATGAGCATGATGGTATGTTTTGATTGGATAAGAAATAACTCTTCCATATGATTATTCAACATATAGAAGCATAATGGATGGACAAAATACATGATGATATTGATCAACATCCGATATGGTCTCTTGAAGAATGAAAGATGGACTACTTCAATGGGAGTTGCATAAACTCTGATAGATATAATTTTGAAGCTTGTGGATTAGTTCACTCCATGAAGACACTAATTAGTGTTTGAAAGCATGAAGAAGGATTCTAGTATGAAGATAGACCATGCAAAGGGATGTTGACCTCAAAAGAAGCGGTAGCAGAACATGACATCTTGACAAAAAGGCTATTATAACTCTGATTTGATATTGATGATTCGTTTGAGATATGACTTGGCTACCATTTTGTGATAGTGATGTAAAAGACCGATGGCAAGAACCATGTCACAAAAGGAGATTGAGAAATAATTTGTCTCCATAAACATCTACGAAGGTCGAAGCTCAAGCATGATATGATGATAGGAGCCCTTGCAACTACTACTATGATCTCCACAAAAGAACAAGTAGCTGATGAACGAGATAAAGAATAAAGCACATGTTTGAACTTAATTAAGAATTGCAATGATGTCTCCCTAGTTGAGAGGGAGCTAGGATCTACTTCCTATTTGAAAGGGAATGAGAGTTAAATCCCTTATTGAGAGGGAGTGAATGTGACATCGTATTCTATATGTGTCATGCACTAGGTCAGGACTAATTTCTGTATTATTAGTGTATGGCACTGGGTGGGAGTATGGAGAATTGGATAAGCATCTGACATTGGTACTCCTTGAGGATTGGGAAGCCAAGATAGGAAGTAGTCTCGTGGACCGACACTCTTTGAGGCTCTGAATGGGTATCCAAGATAAGAGTGGTTGAAGAGGATCGATATTCTTTAAGGATTGGGAATCCAAGATAAGAATAGTCTTGAAAAGACATACCTGGTGAACACCTCGATGGGGTATGTGCCTTGAAAGGCTATGGTGGTGTCCATATGTATGCCTCCTAACATTGTGCTCTAATCTTGTGGAGAGTTAGAGCTTGTCATGTAAAGGCCTTGCTATGTTGTAATTTGACAATGTTGGTTATGATGTCATAAAGTCTTATCAATCCGACTCTTTTTATGAGAATATTTGAGTTTGAGATTATCCTTGTACCAATTGTGGAATTATGAATACCTCCCTAGTTAAGAGGGAATGTCAGAAAATGTAACTAGGTTCGGGCTTCATAATTGCTATTGTACTTATGTTATTGTATATTTCATATAAAGTTCAGAAGAAGAAAAAGAAATATTATTTTTATAAGCATGGGTTTAATGATCAAATGGATTTGTCATCTAGGTCAAGCATGTTCTTCGTGCTTCTAGGGTTTATTGAGTCAAAATATTATTTTTTCATAAGTCAAATTATTGTTCTAGAGTCAAGTCCCATTTGGACTTTGAAAAGAAAATGGTTTTTTATTTTATTTTTTATTTTTTTCTTGTTTATAATTTGAGTCAAAATGTCATTTTTGTACTCTCAAGACGAAGTCGGCCTTGGAAGGGGTAATTCAACTTCCTGGGTTTGTATAAATAAAGACAATTTGACCTCATTTGAAAGACAACAAGCAAGTTTCAATTTCTGTGCTAAGAAGAGCGAAGTGCAAGCAAAGAAGAACAAGAAGTCGAGAAAGAAAGAGCAAAGAACGAGGAGTAAGAAAAATGGAAGCTTCTGCCCTAAAATTTGCCCTAATTCTCTCACACATGTGAGTTTCTGGAGCTATTGCAAGGGCTGAAGTTGTAGATCTACTCCAGGTCTGAAATTTTGTTGTTGGGGGCCAAAAATATGAAGTTGGAGCTGATTTGGAAGGTTTTGACTTGAGTTGACTTTAACATGTTGGAAGAGCTTGGAAGGAGGGATGACTTGGGTCTTGTTGGAGGTCTTGGTCTTGTTGTTTGGATCTTGGATTTCTCATTTGATCTGATTCTATAAGAAGAGAAGAATTTTTCTGGGTTTTCCCCTTGGAGGGGTTTTGCCTTGGCTTGGAGCCTACATTTTGTGTTTATTGTCTTTTTGTGATCATCATGGTTTATGGTTTTGGTAATTGTTTGATGAACATAACATTATAAAGTAATAAGAAGCCAACATAACTTCACAAGCAATTATCAAGTGAAGAGAAATCACCCTAACTGTTGCCCTTATCGATTTCTCAACATTGGTGGTGTAAGTGATTTATGACTACTTTTTTTAATTCTAACTTAGGAAAAGTACAATAATTAAAGTCAATAAATTGTTGTGGACTATTGAGCCAAATTACTAAGGATAAATAATAAAATTATTTAAGTGACCTAGATATGGTCTTAACCATTGATCTCAAGAGACGCGAGATCTAATCTCGATCGTTAATTAAGTAGGAGATTAGGGTTAGGACTTTGGCTTAATGAAGTTATAAAATAAGCCTAAGTGAGAGGTGAAGACACACAAATGGAGGAAGCAATTTTCTCTAGAGTGAGAGCTTAACTAGATTGAAGAGAAGGGAGGAAGAGTGCGGGAAATTTCAGGAGTATTTCCAAGAGGTCGAGTTCATGAAATCGAGACGCTGAGTAGTTGAAGCGCAAAGGAGGCCAAGTTGTGGAGAGGTCGATTTATCCAGTGGGTCAATTTCCTTGAGTGCACAGGGGTTGTACGAGGAGGAAAAGAGAGGGCATTGTTGGTGCCAAGGGTTGAGTTTTTGCAGGGCTGAATTCTTTAGGAGGTCGATTTTTTGGTAGGTTGAATTCATTGGGCTGATTTTCCTAGTTGGGCCAAGTTATTGGTTACAACAAGTGCATTTTTCTTTTATTTTTCTTTGTGGGTCAAGGCCCATATTTTCTTGAGGATTTAAATGAAGGAAAATTGTTATGGGTGTGTACTTACTGTTGTGTTTTGATTGATCTCTCTGATTTTATTTTTCTGCTGCAAATATTTGATTTTAGAAGTTAAATACTAGTGATTTTATTTTCACAACAATTAAAAAATTTATTTAATAATTTTCTAGGAATAAAATTGTTGAGGTATATATAAATCTTGACTAGTATTGGAAACTTAACAAGTCACCAATCACTTGTTTTCTCATTGACTTATTGGCTAGATAAGAGTCAATGTTGCGTGAAATTTTTTGCTTACTTGTTATAGATGTAGAAGTTGATTTGAACTCCAAACCCTACTCCCTTTTAGGCCTAGGTATTGGAGCATAAGTTGGGGTCTTTTTTCTAGCTTTTGGGTTGCTTCAAAAGTTTGGGTGTGCACTTCACTGATGTGGGGTGCATGGTGAAACCATATCCCCTTGTTCTATCTTACATTGTTTTGGTTGATTTGCATTTGGAGATCTTATATAGATGCATGATTGTGCGTAGGATATGTGCTAGACGATTCACACTTCTTGTGGGGGTGGTTATCTTACATGGCAATTGACTTCTTGTACAAGGATGCATATTGAGGAGGATAATGTTTGGTGTAAGAGGTTGAACTATCTTATGGAGGAGTTCTAGGTATAAGGAGTAAGGGTTGTCGGCCCAAGGTGCATTGAAATCATCACATGTCACAAAAGCAAAGCTAGAGTGCTTGGCTTGAGGGAGTCCTGGTTAGATGGCACTCCATTGGAGGTTGCTTGTGGACTAGTTACATGCATATGGAGGAGAAACATTGAGCTTGGGAGTCTATCTTGGAGAGCATGTATCCTTGTGATCAAGAGCACTTAACATGTGGAGGCTTAGCATGGAGAGTGCTCCACTTGGAAGTTGGTGACCAACAACATAGTGATATGTGTATGTTAGATTTTTAGTACCTCAAAACTATGGTAGAGTGCCATCAATATTAACCACAAGTATAGAGGAGACTTGGGTGCACATGGTACATGTGATAGGTTTGTAGGTTCATATTGTAGCAAAGCAACCTTTCTCCAACAATGTTTTGTACAACATTACAACAATTTTGTATAACCCCCTTTCAACAATTTTGTACAATGTAACAATAGTGATGAGGGCATAATAGCATTTATGGATGGGAGAGAGGTAGAGGGGCCACATGCACTTCTCCTTTTGTAGTGCCTCAACTAGAGATTATCTAAGACATGCAAGCATGCATCCTCCTTGAGATTTATAACTTATATACTAGGCTACATGCACTTCTCCTTTTGTATTTAGTAGTTTACTTTTATTTTTGGTTTTGGCTTAGTTGATTTGCATGCATTAAGTTTCTAATTTAAGTTTGCATGCATTAGTTAGGTAGGAGAAGTGCATGTAGCCTAGTATATAATTTATAAATCTCAAGGAGGATGCATGCTTGCATGTCTTAGATAATCTCTAGTTGAGGCACTATTGTGCATGTGTCTGTGTTCACTTTACCTACTCTTATTCTCAATCTATAAACAAGAAGGTAGAGGTATAACTTTGTTCACTTAATTTTCAATCTAGTAGTTAATAGTTTGATATGTTCCTATAACACAATTTCATTTTTGGAAGTAACGAAAAGAAATAATAGGTTCCGACAGTTAGTTTGGTGTATTTTCGTCATATATTTTCTATAGTATGTGTTTATTGGTTATAGCATTAATTACACAGTGCATGCTTCAGTAACCTTAAATTTTCCACTATTTAATCTCTTGTAGGAATTCTTTCAGAGTGTAGAATCTATTTACTATGTTTTGAGAAAATTTATTAGTGTACTCTCTCGGTAGAAGAGCACTCCACTTGTTGATCTAGTTTAGTGACTTAGAGTAGGTTGTTATGGGCGTAGTCCATTTTTCTATATTGTCCTCCCTCATCTATCTTCTATAAATGGTGGATAGAACCTTTGTCAATAAGAACTATTCAAGTATGTATTTGTAATCTTGTTGTCCTTGTCTTGGCGTCTTTGTGCTTGTGTGATACAAGCATTGACAGACTTGGGGTTTGTGTGAAGTAAACACTAGTGAAGACATGGAGTTCTAGGGTTTGTTTTGAAGTTTAGGTGTGAGCTAGACTTAGGGTTTGTGGGATGAAAGCTTAGAGGATGATTTGTTGCACTTGGATGCAAGTGGAGTAGGGTTTGTGGGATGAAAACTTAGAGGATGATTTGTTGCACTTGGATGCAAGTGGAGTTTGTGTGATCCATACTTGGTGAATCTCCTTGATAGCTTGTGTGATATAAGTGGGAGATCCAAATGATGGACTTATTGGTGTTAATGCTAGGTTATTGGTGGAGCCTTTGGTATTTGTATAATATAGGAAGTGTACTATTGCTATCCCAAAGTTACTGCTGTTGTAATACATATTTTAGATTCAACCATAAGGATGAAAGCTCCATGAAATAGAACCAAGGAACCTCAAGTAAATGAGGTGAAATTTTGGAAGTTATTTTAAAGTGTTAATCTTCGAAATTTCCATACCTTTTTTTTCTCATATTTCATCTCAGGATATATACTTGTCAATGATAGATATATTAATTGTAATCATCCCATGACCCACATATCAAACCCAAGGGGTTAATCGAATTGATTGTCGACAATGTGGTCGTGCACTTAGCTAGTTCTATGCCAATAAGCACCCAATTCAAATCCTTATGTGAGCTACAGTAGTCGAAGTTGACGGGTTTTTGAGGGATGTCATCCTTTAAAGTGGGGCAACATCCATTAGGTTTCCTCATGAGGTTTTCCTTAGAAAAAAATCGTCCTACCTATCATCAAGTATTGTTTTTGCTCTTGCTATTTGTATTGTTTCCCCATAATTTTTTGTTGTTATGTGTGGAATTAAGCTAAGACTCAACATATATGCATCGTAATTATTTTTTTTTATAACAAAAATGAGTAATTTTATTGAAAATCTGCGCCTGGTCGTATCCTGTTACCCAGGGGATACAACTTCAAATTCTAGAGACACTGAGCTCAGATTCCAGAGCCGTTTTCAAAGTTAACTTTGACAACATGTAGAAACAGGTTCCCAACGACTAATGCCACACTACAATCATGCATATACTGTATCCACACCTCCAAGGTAGATAGAACAAACAATACACAACCATGGACCCCACCAGGACCAGCAAACCATGCTCGGAGACGGAACGCATAGACCTTGACCTGGTTGCTGCAATATCAAGCAGTGCCAACAAGATGTAACATAAGGAGCTGTATCTGACTAGGAGCCATACGAGGCCATCAGATCAATTGCACCATAAACAGAAACTAGACTCATGTCCACCACAACAAGCCACCCACAAATGTGCAGCTGCCAAACCAAACAGAGCCATAGGAACCAAAATTAACAAAAGCAACTGCCACTAAGAAGGAGTGCTATTCCAAACTTGTTGCTGGAAGGTTGATGTCGAATTCCATTCGACCCAACCTCGACTCCAGGGAAAATTTTAGGGGCTAATATTCGCCCATGGGCTAATTTTCTATACTTTTTCCAATAAAAAGATTCGTTAATTTCTATATTTTTGTAAAAATGTTTCGCCCAATTTTATAGAATGAAATTATTTTACCCTTAAAATCGCTAAAACATTATATATAGACTATATAAAAATATTATAAATTTGAATATTTTTACAAAAATATCTCCAAACATTT
>APFE031209106.1:28549-46626 GCA_000404065.3 Pinus taeda
CTTTGTTGCTTGAGGCTTCTCTCAAAAGGAAGGTGTAGATTACGATGAGATATTTGCACCTATTCCCCGATACACCACCATCCGCTCGATCACAACCCTTGCTGCCTCGCAAGGATGTCAAGACCGCTTTCTTGCATGGTTCGATTAAAGAGGAAGTCTATGTGGAATAACCCGAGGGGTTTGAGGTTCATGACCGGGAATCTCATATATGCAGATTGAAGAAAGCTCTCTATGGTTTGAAGTAAGCACCTTGGGCTTGGTATGAGAGGATTGATAGCTATCTGATGAAGCTGAGATTCACTAGAAGTGAAGCTGATTGGAACCTTTACTCTAAGGTTGAAAATGATAAACCTCTCACACTGGTACTTTATGTGGGCGACCTCTTTCTGATAGGTGTAGACCCTCTTATTCATAAATGTAAGAGGGAGTTGGCTTTTGAATTTGAGATGAAGGACCTAAGACTGATGCGCTACTTCTTAGGGTTGGAGGTCTAGCAAAAACCAGGAGAAATTTTCCTATCTCAAGGAAAATATGTTGTGAAGATATTGGAATGATTTGGGGTGGTGGACTGCAAGCCTGTGACTACCCCGATGGAACTTAACTTTAAGAAGTTATGTGGTAGTGCTGTTGGACCTGAATTGAGAAATACTTTTGAGTATTGTCAACACATAGGAGCATTGATGTTCTTGGTGAATTCCCGCTCGGACATATGTTTTGCAGTTAATGCATTGAGCCAATATATGGTTGAGCCTCATCATATAGATTGGATTGGTGCTTAGAATCTTCTGAGATATCTTCGGGGCACAATCACTCATGGACTGAGATACACTTTCGAAGATGTGAGGCTGCATGGTTATTCTGATGCTGATTGGGCTGGCAGTGTGGTGGATCGCAAGAGCACTTTTGGACGCTGTTTTTCTTTGGGTTTTGCTTCGATATCTTGGATGAGCAGGAAGCAGAATTCGGTTGCCTTGAGCACCGCTGAGGCTGAATACATAGCTGCTAGTATGGCCTCCTATGAAGCTGTCTGGTTGAGGAAGCTCTTCAGTGCGCTGTTTGGACATGTGCTGAATACAACCATGATCCTCTGTGACAACTAGATGGGATCTGATTATTAGAGAATCCCTTGTTTCATGATCATCCAAGCATATAGATATCAAGTACCACTTTATTCAGGATATGGTACAACGAGGAGCAATAAGGCTCCATCACATTGGGATTGATGAGCAGGTCGCTGATATTTTGACAAAGCCCTTGGCGAAGGTCAAGTTCTTGGCCTTCCAAGAACGGCTTGGAGTCGTGGAGAGACCCTCTTGTGAGGGTCTTGTATGATATGGACATTGAGCTCTAGGAGCTCCCGGGGGCTTGGGGTACTTTTTGGAGCGATGAGCAACCATAGGGTGAGTGGTTCAACTTTCCCCTAGTGGTTTGTTGTTTACAGGGTGAGTGGTTCAACCTTCCACTGTGATACCCCGTGGCGACGTTTAGGCAAGATGAGTGGTTCATCCTTCTCCTGTTGAGACATGCTACCCATGTAGTCTGGGACTCATGGCAAGTACCTCTCATATGGCCAATGAGTAGGGAAATGAGGATAGGGACCATAGTACTATCGATGGACGCCTCGTGTACTACCGCACTCCCTATGCTAGGATGATCGATATTGAACTGGGATCAATTGGAACTGACTTTGGGTCAATAAGAGTGGTATGAGACACTTTCTTTTTTATTGGAATTGACTTCGGGTCAGTAAGAGTGGAATTAGCCACTCTCTTTTGATTGGAACCGACTTTAGGTTAGTAAGAGTGGTATGAGACACTCTCTTTTATTTGGGGCTAACTTCGGATTAGTAGAGAATGATATGATACATCTTGATCACTTCTTCTTCTTCATAGTTCAATAGAGTAGTGCATTGATGGCAGAGATAGTACCCACTGGCAGATGGATTAGTTGATGGAGTTCTTACTAGTTGAGAGGGAGCGTTAAAATTGGCAACTAGGGCCAAACTCCACATGGGCCATCTTATTTACGACAACTATTATTTTTCTTGGATTCCTCTCTCTGAGAGGTGTAGGATAGATCTAAAGATCATTCGATTTTGACATGTACAAGTAAAGATATGAATTTATTTATATTATGGACAAATTATCAAGGTCGGCCAACAAGCAAAACAAGCATTCAAACCCCCAACTCATCCTCAACGTTGCATACAAAAGGAGACCTCAAGTCATTTTCACCATCATCTCATCTCACCTCTCTCTCTCCTCTTCTGATTGGGTATGCATTTTTGGGCATGCTTCTCTCTCACATGTGCGAAGGAAAGGAGGAAAAATTTCTGTTGACTACGTTGACTAGTGTTGACTGAGTTGTAGGGAGGCTGTTTGATTGAGTTGACTTCAAGCATTGACTTGTTTTGACTTTGGTTTGGGTGAGGCATCTCTGTCTTAGCAGGCCACAGATCTGGGCATTAAAATCGAGGAAATATGACCTCTCCTTTGACCAATGTTGATTGTACTAGGGCTAGCTGCAGGGTTGACTTTCGTTGACCAATTTTGACTGGACTTTTTCAGACTGTTTTTTGCTGATTACACTTGCTGTTGGAGGCCGAAGTTGACAGGGTCTGACCGAGCTGAATAGTGGAAGAATTCTGCCCTGTTGACCAACGTTGACTTTTCGTGTTAGGGCTTTTTGCTTTTGTCATAAATGATCAGATTGGTAAATTGTACTCTCTCTGCTGAACTATTGAAGAATATAAGAAGAATTGATCTAGGGTTTCACCACATTGGGGTTTGTCCTTGGCTGGTGCCACTTCTTGTGTCCTCTTGTCTTGGCTTGTCTTCTACTGTTTTTGTTTATGTTTTATCTGCATTTTACTGTCATGTTGATGTGATTGCTAAACTGGATATTGATATTGGGCTAATAAAGAAATTGAAGTGAAATTGCTTTTAAGCATGGAACATACCATTGTTTTCTAGAATTAACACTTTGTTATACTAACACCACGACAGAGTCGAAGGGACCAGAGAATTGATAGGAGAACAAAAAGCGCAACCGCCTATAGCTCAGCGTCCACAGATAATTAACACACCTCTTAACCAAAGAACCCAAGGAGAGTAATCGCATTTGGATCTCACAATAATCTTTTGAAGCAAAATTTACATACCAAATTTTCAAATAGAAAAAGAGGAAAATGGCTGAATGAAAAAGCTTTATTGTCAGATTGTCGCGGCCAACTCCAGATGCCCCGACTCGATGGGAAGCTTCTACAATAACCCTCCTTCCCCTTTGCATACCAAAACCAACACCAAAAGTTCTTGCGTCTCTGACCATATTTGCTAACAATTGTGCGTATTATCCCAAGACCAAAGCAATTCTGCACCAGGGCATTCAGACCACATACCATACTGCAAGTCCAACATTCCCACCTTTATTTCGCACAGATTCATTAAATTTTCAAGAGAGAAGGCCAATAAAATCCATCATGAAACTGGGGTAATCACACATCCAGGAATGAGAATTAATGTTGAGAGCATGCGAGTTCAAGAACTCTGAGCATGCTTGACACTTTTTCTTGTACATTGCCACGCTCACCATGGAGAATACACTGCCAAATGCCATCCTGTTAGGAGTATGTAAACCATAAAGTCTGCCTCAGGCCATTGATTATTATAAGCCCCCCATTTGTGCCATGGATTTTTATATGATCCTTCATCATTAATGAGTTACACCAAGGAACCTTGCCATCATATATACTTTGGAATAGCCAGCCAAATGGATTTGAAGGAAGATTTGGATAGAAGGGAGCCCCCATAAGATCTATGCCAAGCACCAAAGAAATCGATGAGATCCCCTGGCCAATGAATTCGATCAAATAAAGGACCCAAAGCCTGTTTCTAGACTTGCTTTGCAAAGTTGCAATCCACAAAGATATGCCGAATAGATTCCTCTTGGATCTTGCACAGGGGACATCTCAATGGACCCTGGATTCCCTTGTGTTTTAAATTCTCCGGCATAAGAATTTTCTTTTGAACTAGCAACCAACCCAATGCGTTTGCCTTTGGCACAGCATTAGGGCTCCACACCTTCCCTCAAATAGAGGATTTGGGCGGGATACTTGAATGAAATAAAAGATCCGAATATCCTTCTTTGATGGAACAGGAGGAGGATTTCCTAGCTACTTTATTTGGGAGAGTGTGGCTCAGGGGAGCGCTTCCAGACAATTTCTTTTTTAATAAATCCCCCAGTACCTGTAAGTTAATCAGGAGATCGCCAAAGTACTAGTTAAACCAAGTGCCATCCTCATTCCATTGTGAGACACTCTCCAACGTCTTCAGTCCGTTTTGCTACATGTACTTCATTAAGGGATGAAGCTCTTCCAAGTTTTGAAGAGGGGGATGAGACAATATCGAGTCCTCCCAAAGATGAATGGAGTCCCCATTCCTTGGTATCCAACTGAGTTGGTCATCAATCAGAAAGGACACTGATTTTATCAACTTCCAGATTAGGGACCATAGCCTAGGAGAGTCAACATCCAGGGAGAGTTGATACTTCGCCTTAAGAATCTAGATCCACCATGAATTTGGGAGCGATTTGAGGCTCCAAGCCAATTTTGCACCAAACACTATATTTAGAAGAGCAAGATCTCTTATACCCAAATCACCATGGGAATTAGGGGCTTTGACAGTGCTCCATTTCACTAGATGAAATTTTTTCGCATTAGATTTCCCACCTTCCCACAAAAATTTCCTAAGAAAGGTTCCTAATTTATTTAAAATGTATTTCGGGGCCAAAAGAACCGAGAACTGGAACAAAGGAATAGCTGAAAGAACCGCTTTTGAGAGAACCTCTATCTGACAAAGTTTAGCCATCTTGCTCCCCAATCATCCATTATAGCCTTGATTTTGTCTATTATACCATTCCAAGATTTGGATGGGGATTTTTTAAGCTAATAGGAACACCCAAATATTTGAATTCTTTACAGTCCATCGTGACTTGACAACCCAATGCTTCTTCAACTTTCTTTTGGCGATGTAAACTGATGTTCTGGGCATAAATTTGTGATTTAGCTTCGTTCAATAAACCTCCTGAAGCCTCCAGAAACAAGTCCAAGACTCTCATGTACCTTTTTGCAATAAGCGATGACACTCCCCCCAGTAGAATCGTGTCATTTGTGAACTGACCATGATTATGCTTTTGATGCCCTCCATGAATTGGATCCCAGGCAGTCTACCCTAACTTCTTTCCTGTTCCAATCTCCTATGGAGTGAGTCTGCCATAATGATATAGAGGAGGAGAGATAGGGGGCATCCTAGACAGAGACCTCTGGTAGCCTTGAAAAACTTTGAACCCCTACAGTTTACTAATGGAGCGATCCATGGCGAACTAATACATAAGGCTACCCATTAAATATATTTCTCATGGAAGCCCATTTTCCTCATAATTTTGAACAAGAAACTATGATTGACCCTATCAAATGCATTAGCCATGTCTAGCTTTAAAACCATCCCTTGATCCCCTCTTTTCTAGCTAGAGTGCACTGCCTTTTGAATGGTACTGTTGAAAATTTGCTGGCTAGGGACAAATCCCCCTTGGTTCTCAGAGATGATGCTGGGGAGAACCTTTTTCAGCCTAGATGCCAGAATTTTGGTGATTATCTTGTATGATACATTACACAAGGAAATAAGTCAGAATCTATCAAAGGAGGAGGGATTCCATTCCTTTGGAATTAATGCCAAAAAGGAAGAGTTCATTCCTTCTCATACACATTTGCTTCAAGGAATAGCCCAATCATTCTTATTACGTCCTTGTTGATTACATCCCAAAACTTATAGTAGAAGAGAGCCAAAAATCCATCTGGTCCTGGAGCCTAATCTAGGTGGAAGGAGAAAACAACCTGACAAATTTCTTCTGTTAAAGGGGGGACTATGAGTTGCTCATTCATTCGCTCTATTACCAATTCCGGTATACACTCTAGCATGTAGTTATCAACCTCTACCAACCCATTGTCATTGCGTTGGTATAAATAATTGAAGTGCTCGTACACCGCCTCTTGGATTTGCTGAAAATCATCCAAACTTTGTCCCTGAACTTGAATCTCATAGATATTGTTCTTTCTCTCTCTAGATTTGGCTTGATTGTGAAAAAAAATAGTATTCTTGTCACCTGCCTGAAACCAAATACTCCCGGATTTAAGCCTCCACAATTCCTCCTCTTGGCGAAGCCCCAAATGATAAGAGTGTAGCAATTGCATTTCTTGTGAGAGGAGATCAGATGTAACTTCCTCCGATTCCACCCTTAATTGTACATGGGCTAATTTCTGTTTCGGCGAGGGAGAAGACTACCCAACATTTAATTTCCCTTTCTTTAGCCATTGCTTTATATCCATTTTCAGTATCTTAATTTTAGATTACCAAATAGCAATGGGGCTGCCCTCCGACCATTGACTCCAAGAATTATTAACAAGCTTGGGAAAACCAAGTGAGTGCAACCAGGGGTCAAGAATCGGAACTAGATGGGTCCATAATTCAAGGGAGGACAAAGGGCAAGCTTAATAGGCCTATGATCAGAACCATTCTAGGGAAGGATGAAGGAATGAAGCGTCAAGTTGACAGAGAGAAAATAGTCAGAGACTAAAAACCTGTCCAACCTTGCTGCAACTAGTTCTTCGATTAATCCATCTGTAACTAGATCTCTGAGGCTTTACAATGTACATCAAGAAGTTGCATAGAGTTTAATAATTCCTCCACGGATTCCTAAAAGGGGTCACAAATGATCGACCCTCCCTTTTTTTCTTTGTTTAAGGTGGTGTTAAAGTCCCCTCTAAAGGCACAATTGTTCCCCAACTCTGTATCTTTGATTTCCAAAAGTGATTGCCAACAATCTTGATTTTCATAAAAATGAACTGGCATGTATATGTTAATTGTTGTGCATACCTGATTTAAAGCCAGACAGTGGAATACCATAGCAATCCAGTTTTTGGTCTTGTGATACTTTAGCAACTTTAGTTGATCTGGGTCCCATAGTGTGCATATTCCTCCTTAAACTCCTCTGGAGCTTTCCGAGACCTGGCAACTTTTGCTCCAAATTTTCTTGTGTATGGATGAGAGATCAGCCTCATCCACCTTTGTTTCCTGGAATAGGGTTACCATTGGTTTTTCTTTCACAATGAGAGATTTTGCCTCGCTTATCCTTTTCCTAGACCTGAGCCCTCTGCAATTCTAGGAAACGATGTTCATTTCTTACTTCTTGGTGTGAAGTGCCCCTTTTGAGGGGCCAACATTACCTCCTTTTTCCCCTTCCTTATTCCCATGCTTGGCGATCTGTCGAGGGATGGTGCTTTGATGCCCTAACTCCTTTTCTTTCTCCATTTGCTCTTTCCTTATTTCTGCGTAAGATTTCCTACCCGATCTTTGAATCTTCCTCTCAATTTCTTTTGCTTTTTTTGCTTTTGATTTTTCATCGGCAAAACTTGCTGTAGGGATCTAGCCAACAACTTCTTTGGAAGAATGATACGCCTCTTCCTCTGCTTCTGACGAATCTTCAGAGGGCACAAAGGATTCTTTTGGGGAAGGACGCTCTTTGTCGGGGGAGTCTTTCCGCTGTTGAATTTCGCCCTCCTAATTTGCTTGGGATGGGCCTTCTTCCTTATTAAGGGATGACAATACTGGAAACTTGTTCTCAGATCCTTTGTGAGTGCCTGTGTGACTCAAGCTTGCTTTGTTTCCCTGTTCTACCTTATTATCCCTTGGATCTTTAGCTTGCTAGGTCTGCCTCCCTTGATTTGAGGGAGGTTGCCTGTCTGGGCCTTTGTGCCTTTTAGCCTGTTACCATTGTTCCCCTTGATCTCCTTGATTTTCCTGCGATTTAGTAGATTTGGTGCAGCTCCAGGCAAAGTGACCATATTCATGGAAAACTTTGCACTTGAAAGGGAGCTGGTCGTAGTCCACTTCCTGGATATGGTCCAATCGTCCATACAGAAATTGATTGCCGCCGGGAGACCCTTCTCCAGATCTACCTCTACACAAATTTGTGCACACTCGAATAACCCCACCCTGGGCTTAACGCAATCATTATACTTTCCTAATGAGTTTCCAATTAGTGTGAAAGTGGCATCATTCCAACAATGAAGAGGGAGATACGACAACTTCACCCACACTGGAACAACAATGGGGATGTCACAATCTGGGTTGAAATTGGGGTTCCATCTGTCTAAGTACAAACCCCGAGGCCCGATAAAATACAAACCGCTTCTAAAAAGAAAATCCTTGTCTTTTTTTAATTCAAAGTAGAAGGTGAAGAAGCCTTTCTCTGCAAAGGAAGAGAACACTTCTCCTTTCATCTTAGGCTTCTAATTTTGATCAATCAAGGAACGAATTGACTTGGGGGAAGGCCATAAACCAGTAAACAGACCAATCAACCCTCGATTTGCTAGCTGCAAAGCCCTAGCTCTGGCTTGAGGAGCAGAGAAAACAATCTTTGGGATCTCATCTATTTTCTTGATAAACAATGAGGCAGATGCCTTTTGGAACTTTGGCCCATTTGTGAGCAAGATCTTAAAGGCCATGACTTCACTGGGCAACTCCAATTGCGAATGGTTAGCCATAACGACCTCCCAAATGCCAGAAAAACCCCCTTATCTTAGGGATCGATAGCCCTGTAAGGAGCCATTGTAGCTTGTTCTCCGGGTCGAACCGTAAACGCTTGGATGAACCCTAAACGCTTGGATGAGTACTGCTAGTCGATTCCCGAAACTTTGAAGTGCTGCTAACATAGGGTTTCCGCACGATCCTTTTCGTCAAAGCATTTTTTTGAAAATATAAATTTGATATAATAATATTACATCCTAATTAAACTCTAGAAATCAAGAATATCTTTTTTTTTGTCTCCACATTTCAAGAAGCTATCCTTTTGAGCCAATCTTAATCCGTGAAGAGCCACATGAACAAGATTCGATTTCCCTATAGATTGCTTCCCCTATTACCATTGAAATTTGGTTATGATCTAGCCATTGTATGGAATGCAAGATGTTTTATTATGCTCTTAATCTAATCTGAATTAAAGTAAATGCAAATGGGGATGGGGTGAACACAAGAAATGAAGCACATGCATTTGGAGCTTGTCTCATCTTGGTTACTAATTAGTTTTTTGATATGAAGTCTTCTTAGTAGTTGGATTGTATACACTTCCATGGCTACAAAGGAAGCTATGTTATGTAGTATGAAGAACTTCCCTTTGCTGGGAAGTTGACTATGGTTAGATGGATCCTACAGGGTTTTTATATGTATTATGTTTCTTGTTGGTTGCTTAATAGGGATTAATTTTAGAGGCTACAATAGATCTTGAGATCATTTTTGTTTAAATATGGAGAGAGGGGCCTTCCTTTGTTTCTTGAAATGTGTGTACTTTGCCCAAGGATGAGGGGGGACTTGGTTTTGTTGGCATTTCCACTTAGGGCTCCATTCTTGTTGCTTGTGTCAATCGAAGTGGTGTCATTATTATCAAAATTGTTTCTTAAGTTTTGCCTATTGGAAGATAGTAATACATCTCTTTTGAGACCATGAAAGCAATGGTTGTTTAGTTTCACAGGGGACTTTCAAGATTCGGTTTCATACTAATGAAACATGAGTTTTAATTTTTAACAATCCGTTATTGTGCATAAGCTTTAATGTGTCTAATAATCTTCCAAAACATCTAACCAAGTAATTAGTTGTGCTTAGTCATAGAGTTCCTAGCCTGAAATATTTACTCAAGTTTGGATTATCGACATTTAGTTCTAAGTCAAAATGTGTTTACTATTAGCTTATTTTTGCCTTTTCATATTCCTTTTATTTAAACAAAAACAGTTACTCTTTGATTTGCATTAAAGGATTGCAATGTAACCTATACAATAGTGATCAATGATTACAACTTTTCATAAGGGCTTCGATATTGAAGATCAACTCCCTACTCCAAACAGGGTGTGAAGGGTTCTTGAATTGGTATTTTAAACTTCCTTTTTTTTCCATGTTACATGAGTTAACCTGCACACATTGATTACATAGGAAACAAGAAAAGGAATACATGTTAATTTTTGTAATTTAGTCATTCTACCTAATATTATATAGTCTTGGGTTTTTGTGGGGGTGGGCTAGTGGGGGAGAGGTTGTCCATGGGAAGCACCTCTCCAATGTGTGTTCTAGATTCATAAAGCCATATCCCTCTCAACATCTTTTTCTTTTGTTTTCGATTAGATTTCCTTTCTTTAGTGAGTGGGGATGAGCTTTGAGGAGCTGGCCTTTGCAATGCAAAAGGAGAGTCACTTCTAGTTTTGGCAATTTATTCCCTTCTCATTTCCATTCCATTCTTCCTTGGTATCTTTTGTTGTAACTTTCAAATCAACTAGGGTGATCTATATTTCAACCTTTTTCGACAAGGTTGGTCTTTGGTTACTATTGTAGAGTGAGATTCTCCCTTTGTTGGTTTCTTCTAGATTGGGATCTAGATCTTAATCTTGATGGTTTGCATCTTCCTTTTCCTAATGGACCTCTGGATCAACTAGGGCTTAGAATGAATTTGAGTTGGAGTTTACCTTTGTAGTCATCTCGTTTTGAGGCTATAATGGTTGTTTTTCTTATTTATCATAGTCTCGAATTAATTTTGATCAATCTATGGGGAGGATACCTTGATTTGTTAAAGGTGTTTGAGTTTCTAGACAATTCCTTGTAAAATGTTTGTATTCATGGCACATATTGCATTTGGAGTGAAAAATTTTCATAACTTGCATCTTGATGGAAGATTCATACATTGGGATGGTTTCCATAAGACCTTTGTCCAAAGCCACTTATATGTAGATGTAGGAACAAGAACATTGAGACCACTTTGGCTCTATTGCTTCAATGGACTTCCCCAAATTATCCCTAGAATTTAAGAGTCGATCTCTCATAGAATACCATAGGAAAGTGGGGGAGGTGAGCCTAGATTGGGCAATTTCTTCAATTTCTTTGAAGTCTAAGGACTAGTGATTTGGATACATTACTCTTGCACCCATGAAATATGGGCTAGATCGGAATAAGGTCTTTGTTTTCTATAGATTGTAACTACAAAATGTTGTTCCTAAATTTGCAGTTTCCAAGGTTATAAGATAAGATAATCTTTATGATGTCTCACAAATGACCACAAAAATAGGTCAATGGGACTAACAGATACATCTTGTGTGAATAATGTGGCAGTGATAAAGCAACTCCTAGGTAATCTTGAAAGCAAGAGAAAGAAAGTGAAAGAAGTGCAACACATATAAATGTTTAGCTAAGCAAATCACAAAGTCTACCCAAAATATATAATAGTATCAAAGGTGAAGTGATACAATAGGAGACTCCAAAACTTGAGTTTGGACACCTTAGAGTTGAGCAAGTGAGAGATGAAGATGGTGTCAAAGTCTTATGATCTTGATGATCGAGGTTGAGGGTAGGACTGAGTCATTGAGGTATTGGGTTGTCAAGGTCATCGGGCACTGTCAAGGGATCCAATTGTATTACCCATGGGAGAGTGTAGAAGCCTTAGTTTCTACCTTCCAAGGTCAAAGGAAGTTATTATATTGAATTTGGGGGGTAGTTTGATAGGTGGGAGGCATCTTGCTCTTGATTTGTTTGGAGTAGGTTTGTTTGTCACTTTGATTATATGTGGTTTGTGGCCTAGTTTGGTAGCTCTAAACAAGCCTTGAAGATTTCGTTCAATTACTTGCCGGGGAAGTGAAAGGGAGTCTTGAGGTCTTGCAACTCTATAATCTAAAATATTCTAAGGATCTACCATGTGCTTGTTGCCTTAATTTGATGGGGCAACATGAAAGTATGAGGTGATTCTTTGGTAGTCACATTGTGAGGCAGGGTGTTTAAGGATTGAGATTTGTGGTGAAGTATCTCTTTTATGAACATTGAAGAGGGCTAGGCATTTGTGATCATCGATGATCGACATACCTATAAAAAATCTCGTAAAAAAGAAAGTTGCTCTCTTTTTGAAGAAAGTGGAGCAGGAACTCCGCGAGTACCTATAGAGGTAGTAGTAGCATCCTATTCTCATAACAGGAGGGGCCTTTGAGAATGAGGCGTATCTGTATTTCCAGCTCATGTAAGTGGCATATCTAGCAGATCTTGTTAGGCCATAGGATGGTGATTGGTCTCCACCCAAAGTGCTGATCTTGTTTGGCTGTAGCATATGATGATTTGTCTCCACCTAAACTTTATGAGGTTCCACTCAGAGCTGGTCCAAAGGCATCCTGAGTGAGTGCATCGAGTGTCTCTACATGGATGGATGATGCTGCCTCATAGTTTGAAGAAGTGCTCTTTATCGAAGAACATCTTTGAGGCAGCTCTCTAGAGGTGAAGATGTAGAATCTATAGATGTTCTCTATCATGGCTTGATCAATTTCTTGCTATCTGGCAAAAGATGGCCTAGAGCTCCATTGCTTCAAAGAGATAGGGCTGGGACATTGGCTGGTGAACTTACTTATTAGAGCTTGCTTTGAGAGGGTGACAGTCTTTCGTCAGGGCTCCAGGGATAAGATGTCTAGAATTGGATTGGATTCTTTTTTTCTTCATGAATCTGCATGTAGAAGAGGTCACGTGGGCTTTTTTGGCCATAGATTCTAGCCAATTTGTTGTTTTGTGACCCTTAGGTGCTTCAAATGTGACATTCTTGGCTGTTGTTTGTTCTGCTGTGCTGTGACCCTTAAACACGCTGGAGAGGCCTCCATCGTGAGGCACAGTGGCTTCATTGTCTCTGATTTGAGTAGGTGGCAACTATAAGAGAGAATGTGGCGGTGGCTAGGGTATGTTGATTTTCCATGGCACCTGAGAATCTGGGTTAGGTCTTAAAATCTCTGACACAAACCTACTCAAGTACCTCAACCATCCTACTTTGCACAGCAGGAAATTGTACATCAGCGAATCAACTAGCGCACATGACAATTTTTTAAATTTTCAACCCTTTTCGTTATATTAACAAGCTATAATGTAACAGTCTAGGGCTCCTGTACCAGGGATCATGGTCTTCATACAATCACTGATACAAGTACATACAACCACCAATCTACCCTGAACAAGACATCCTTGACCTACTTGCTGATGTGGCGCCCCACAGCCCTTTCAGTCCACATGTTCTGAACACATCTGCTGGTCCATCTGTTCCCAATCTACAGCTTTGCCTCTATCAATGGTCCTGCTCCATTAGGTCACTGAACATGGCTTACCAATCTGCCCTCTAGCTAATCATTCGTCCATCAATGACTAAACACATAGGGTTTTCTGTTGAATTGTTCACAACTTTGTTTGTGAAGACTGCCCACTGCTGCTCCTCAGCTCCTTTGGGACTTCTTCCCTCTGTTGCCTTCCTGCACTGTTACAATGAAGACAAACTTAAGGCTGCCCTTCTTATCACTGCAAATGTCCTTCTTTGACAGTGAACTAGGGCTGTAAATCTGGTTCTTCTTGGCTGATCAGACCTTGACCTCAATATGTCTGCCACCTCTAGCACATTTGAAGTCCATCTCAAATCTTCACTTAGGGCTCTTTGTAATAGTCTCCTAACAGCCCTCCTTCCTGTATTTGGACTGCCATTCTCTGTCCCATCTCAACACAAATCCTGCACTGCTTCTTGTGCTTCAGATCTGCCTGTTCTTCAGTCACTGCTGACTGATCTTGGGCCCACATGACTCCCCTCACGTAGGGCTTGTAGATCTACCCTCTAACAATGATTTGGCTGCCTCCTCCTCACTTACTTGGGCTTCAACATACTGCCAAATACTCTGCCCTCAGATCTAGGGCTTGACATCAGTTCTGCCCTCATCTAGGGCTTTTCCAAGACTGTCAAATGCTCTGCCCTCATACTAGTGGTTGACCCTCAAACTACAGATCTAGGGCGCACTACTGCTGCTTCAAACCCTGAAGCAGACCTCCAAACTATACTGCCTTCTGCTCACCTCAAGGCTGTGTTCATACTTCTGTGCCTCCACATCTCGGTCCACTGAACTGTACACAATTCTCTTGGTCTGTGGCCCTTCCTCCAAGTGCTTCTAGGGGTCACGGTCCACTGTTTATGCACAGATGTAGACACTAGGGGATAGATCTGATTGGAAAACCTTGCACAGAAGTTACAGCCCTAAATTAGGGCTTCAGATCTGCACAGATCTAGGGCTTTACTAACTGCTGCTCCAAACCCTGAACCAACCCTTCATTGCAGTCCTCTCTTCTCAGCCTTCTGCCCAAACAGAGAAACATTATGCCACCTTCACAAGAGTCACGGCTCTCTTTGTTTGTCACTGATCTAGTGTTAAATCTCTGAGATCTGAACTAGGGCTTATACAACTGCTGTCAACAACCCTTAGTAACAGCCTTATGGACACCCTCCAGCGCAATATTCCTTCTCCTAAAGGACACAGTCACACGCCCTCTTTGCAAGTTCTGATCTGTGATAAACTTCAGTCCTTTAGACAGTTCGGACTGACCTTGTTTCAGTGCCCTACCTCAGGAACCTTTGGCCACATTACCCTCACTGCTATGGCTTCAAATCATGGTATACAGGACCCCTTTTCTTCCTATCTCTATCCTCCTTGGGCTTGGCCTTTACTTAGCAGATGGAACAGCCCTTAAAGGAGTCTCGGCCCTCTTGAATAGAAGTGGAGAAGCTCGGATCTAGTACAGTCTGTAGAAAGGTAGACTCAGACCTTTGTTTGTAGTCTGAGACACTGAAATCAGCTACAGAATCACCTCTTCAACTTGGTCATGCCTCCCTCTTTTGACCTACATCAGAACATGAAACATACAAGTATAAAACACGTCCTTCAGTTCCTATCCAACTCGGCCCTGAGATCTGTGGCTAATTTGAATTGTCCTTACTTGAGAAGACGCACTTGGTGTGTGCTCTCAGCCTTCCTCATGTAGCAGCCCTACATGTCCCTCAAATTAGGGCTCTCTAGGGCTACATCTTTGACCTCCCTTGATCAAATGAATCGTTCACTTGGTAATCTAGCCTTGTCCTAAGGCATCACTTAAATAGATTTGTCCTAAGCCTTCTTTGGAACCCTCTAGATCTTAGGGGTTTTATCCACTTAGACTAAGATTTAATTTTTCCTTCTATTTCCTTTAAGAATTTTAAACCCCATTTGGGTCTTAAACCCCTTCACTCGGGTCTTTTGCCCACAAACTTCTCACAAACCCCAGATCTGGGCTTATGGAATACCTCCCAAGCTACACACTTCAACAGGGTATAACCCTAGTTGTGATGGCTGATGAGCTCCTTGGCTCTCTTCATCTTCTCACTATATTTTGATTTAACATTGGCTCATGGATCATGAGAATGAGATTCCTATTACTCCTATAGTGTACCACATAATCTTAAGTTTTGTTGTTGTTGTTTTGTTTAAATTTCCTTTCAGTAGATACATTGTGTCATTAGATTGCTTCTTATGGCAGAGTCACATCAGTGGGATGTGCATTAATGCCATCGGAGAAGGTTTGCTCTAAGCAGAAAATGTGGGATGCCGATGTGTTGGGAGGCTTGGAACTCTGTATGGTTTTCGTTTTTAATTTGAGCATTATATATGCTTTATGATAGTGAATGGATTTATGTTGTGATCAATCATATTCTCTGATTGCAAATCTAATTTATTGTGTTCACTGGTAGATATGTTGAAACTTGTATTATGGATAGTTGTCATCTTTGGTTTGATTAACATGTGTTTCATGCTTGCTTAATCATGTGTTAACCTTTCAGACTATTGCATTGATTACCAGACAATCAATTTTTTGTTTTTGATCTCAGGTTCAACCTTTTGAGCCATTTGCAATTCTTGGACTGGATCCTGCAGCTTCTGAAGCAGAGATCAAGAAGGCTTATCGAAGACTTTCTATCCAGTACCATCCAGATAAAAATCCAGATCCAGGTGTGCATTATTGCTTTTTGCTTGTCTGAATGACTTTTCTTGGGCTTCTAAGCCACTGATTACCTTCAACCGTTTTTTGATTTGCTTATAGCTATATTGTACTTTCTATATGGATTCCATAAAATTTTAAAAATTCAACATGCATTTAATTTTGTTCTGCCACTCCTTTAATTGATGAAGGCTTACTTTTATGCTTTCAGAGGCCAACAAGTATTTTGTAGAGTATATATCAAAAGCCTATCAGGCTCTTACTGACCCTGCAGCTCGAGAGAATTTTGCAAAGTATGGCCATCCAGATGGTAGACAGGTTTGTCTCTGACCTGTTCTCTGTAAACGCACCAAAAATGTTATCAATAATAAGCTTGCAAGATTCTGGGATTTTTTTTCATTGCTTTTCAAAGTTTAGCTCTTTCTTCGTATGCTGAATCTCTTTATGATTTCTGATCTGCTTCTTGTTATTTATGTATTAATGTCAAGACTGTTGAGATGGCAGGGACTTCAAATGGGTATAGCCCTACCTGAGTTCTTGCTAAATGTACATGGAGCTTCTGGGGGGATTCTTTTGCTTGGGATTGTTGGTGTGTGCATTTTACTGCCCCTTATGACAGCAGTCATATATCTTTCTCGTTCCTCAAAATATACTGGCAATCATGTGATGCATCAGACACTTTCAACCTATTATTACTTCATGAAGCCCTCTCTAGCACCCAGGTTTGGTTTCTGATTTCCCCATATAAGTTCATAGAGATTTATTTCCTTAGAGCTGGTATGTGTTTTCTCAGGTAAAGCTGTCTGAGTCATGGTAAGCATCAGGAAACAACAAAATCTGTTTTTTAAAAGTTATGAAAATTAAACATCGTTTGCAAAACAGTTCCGATGATGGTAGGGATATAGCTTTTGTCTGGAAAAAATAAACTGAATGTTGTCAATACATTCATATGCCGTTACTGATTCATGTTTCTACCAGTTAACTTACTTTGAAAAAGACCTATATGACTTGTAGGAAAAACAATAAGAATTTTATCCTTGACTAAACTAATGATGAAATATTCATCTGTGCGCATGTTTTACTTAAAAATAGTTGCTAAACAAATCTCAGAGGTAGAAATTTATAAATTTTATTTTGACACCCTCTTTACCCCCTCCGAAAGTGAAATGTCTTCTGTCTACCAATGATCCTTTCTTTCTATTGGTTGAGCTAAAGAGATTTGTGATAATACTTTTATTTTGTAAATTATTCATTGGTACAGCTTTCCTGGACCTAGTAGCCTTAAGTTATCTAGTTCATTGTTTACTTGTTTTGATTGAACCTTAAACGTAAAGATCTAGTACATCTTAATTTGGAAGATGCCAAATATGTGTAGTTTTATAGTGGCTTTAGAGCACCCACAAGCTTTCTTCTTGACAGAATACATCTCCGATGCCTTTTTTGATTGAACTCCATTTTTAGTGCCATGGTCACCAATTTTGATGACATCTTTTGAAGGTTTCTACTGTAAATAATTGTTTCTTCATTCTTATCAACTATCTTCCACATTCGTGTCTATGATCATTTTTTCTTGAGTGATTTTTTTTCCATGTAACCAAGCACTCCACTCTCTAGCCAGTAGGCAAAGGTAAGATATTTTTTGGGGCTCAAGGCTGTACAACAAGGCTCAAATCCATTGCAACAATATACTAAATATGAGCTTGCAGGAATTGAACCTAGGTGGGGAAGATAACAATCATTCCTGCCAACCACCTGAGATAGACTCAATTGACAAGTGAGATTCTTTTGTTACATAAGCTACCCTTATAGTTTATTCTATCACATGATCCATTACTTGTGTATTCTTCTTTCGGGATCTTTAGATGAGGGGGGTAAATCAATGGGATGAACATTTTATAATCTAAAATAAGGCTGAATGGATAGGGGAGGAGTTTAATTAAGGATGTGAAGAACCTAAAAGTTTGTTAGACGTAAGGTGATCTTTTTAAGAGAAGGTTAGTCAAAAGAAATTTGCTAAGAGTTTCTAAGACGTGTAAGCTTTAATGGAAGTCTTGAATGCTCTTATGCAAGCATTGCTGATTTTCTTATTGATGTGGTGGTATGAAGTGTAAAACTTCCAGATAATAGAAATATATATAAAAAATACTTTTATTAATAAAATGAATTACAGATGATGAT
>APFE031209126.1:0-22273 GCA_000404065.3 Pinus taeda
AGAAGACTTGGATGAAGTGGAAGTAGAGGAGAAAACCCTCTCCGAGATACTAGAGTAGTTGCAATGCCAAGGACCGAGTTCAGTTTTCAAGGTCCAAATGGCTCTTCTCAAACAATCATATCTTAGGATTCAATTCACACTTTTGGGGAGAGTGTTGACTCACAAATCCTCATCATTGTTCTCATTCTTTGGATTCGAGAGACCCCCTCAAACCAATCAAAGGAGACAAATGATGTGGGAGGAAAAGTGCATAAGAGATAATACAACAAACACAGAATCTTCTCGCCAATTCACATAATATTAGTTCTCTTTCAAAGGTGTTTTTCTGCATACCTCCTTCTCAATGAAAGTAATTTTGTGGAACATAAGTGGTCTCAATAACAACATAAAATAGAGACTACTTAGAGACGAAATTAATAACAAAAAACCTATCATTATCATCTTGCACAAAGTAAAGGTTGTTTGAGCCACCATGGAGGCTCTAGTGGAGTAATGGTAGAAAGGGCATGAGTCGATCTCTCTTGATGCTCAAGGAAAAACAGTCTATGAATCCTATTGAACCCAATTGAAGTAAATTTTCATGATTCATAGTAGCCCCCACGATCCTGTCTCATCCTCTCTCAAAAATTTCGACCAACCATATCGAAGAATATGGGTTTCTTAATGGAAATATATGGGGCACACGTGCCGGGGATAAAATTTATTTTCTCAACAACCTCATTTAGCTTCAACAACTGCATTTGAAGAAAAAATTCATTGTTGGAGGGGACTTCAATATGATTACCTTACATAGTCCTTCAAATATGAAATTAGGCACATGGCGTTAGCTGAGATAGAAATAGTAAATGGAATCTATACTTGGATAACAATAGAGGAGGTAGGCGCGAGATAAAATATACATATTTCTTATCTCATAATCGTTATTGGAAAAATACCTCCTCTTCGAATCTTCCATCATTCCGAGTGCTCACACGGACCACTTGCCAATAGTGTTAGAATTGGACCTCAAAGAAGCGACATAAACTTGACTAGACCACTCACATATAGTGCTAGAATTAGACCTCAAAGAAGCTGCTTAAAACTCACCATTCATAATTGAGAGTTTTTTATTAATAGATTCATCCTTCCTAGAGAAAGCGAAGCAGTAATGGTGGGATTTGGATAATTCAAGCCTCTGCCCCATCTTCACCTTTCAACATTAGTTGCAAACTCTAAAAGGTTTAATTAAAAATTTGAATCATGAAGAAATTTCAAACATCTTCGAGAAAATATAAAATATGGAAACTGAAATGGAATTCATTCAACAATAAATGACACTTGAAGGGTGGTATAAATATTTTTCAAAGAAGGATGGGGGGGTTATTAAAGGACTAGAGGAAAGACAGAAGCAAGAGGAGACTTTATGGAGGAAAAGATCTAGGATCTCATCACTCAAGGAAGGGGACAAGAACACTCAGTTTTTCCACAAACCAATGTTGAAACATAGGTATCATAATTGTATCTTCTCACAGATCGGTTAGAATGGATATCATCTCTCTTATCATAGGGATATTGAAAAATAAATTACTTCATTCTACAACAATATCCTTAAAGAACCTAACCCTAATAGATTACAAGCCATGGAGAAAATAATCACCCAAATTATAAGATGGGTCATTGAAGATCAAAACACGCCTTTAATGAAGGAAATTACCTTGTATGATGTTGAGGATTAAGCACTGGTGAGCCTCTCAAAAAATAAGGTCCCTAGACTAGATGGCTTCACCTCATATGTTTTCCAAACAAGTTGGGAATTCTTAGGTGAGGAGATATTAGCTTTGGTAGGGGAATCACAAAGAAGATTCTATATTCCCCCTTACTTTAAATGCCACATTCCTCACTCTTTCTCCTAAATGAGCACGAGCAAGAGACCCAAGTAGCTTCAAACCTATCGCATTATGAAACGTGATGTACACAATCCTTTCGAAGATCATTCTGCACATACTCAAACCATGTTTCCTTTGCTTAACTCCAAGGAGCACTCGGGCTATATTAAATCCTAGACAGGATCGTAGTAGCCCATGAACTTATACACACTATGAAAGAAGTTAGAAAAGCATATATGGTAATCAAATTAAATTTGTCAAGAGAATTTGATAAATTGAGCTGGGCTTATCTTCTCTGAACTTTGAAAGCATTTGGTTTCTTTTATGATTGGGCTAAACATGTGGCTTCCTTATTCTCCTCCACTTTCTTCTCTATATTGATCAATGGCTCCCCATCCTGCACCTTTAGCACCTCTCGAGGTATACACCAACAAGACCCACTCTACCCTTCTTGGTTTTTGTGAGTTGTTGAAGGCCTCAAGAATTTTCATAGATATTCTATGCCTAATGTTGTGCTAGATGGAATTCTTCTCAATAAATGTTTACCACCAGTAGTTTATGGATGACACTATGTTTATGAGTGAGCCCTCGATTCAAGAGGACTTGGCCTTTAAGCACATTTTGAATAACCTTATGCTAGCCTCTCATACTAAAATACACCCCAACAAGTCCCAAGTCTTCTTCTTCAATACAAATCCTAGCATTCAATCTCATTTTTCATGTATTTTGGGTTTCTCATGAGCCTCTTTCCTAATCATTTATCAAGGAGTCACCCTAAAAGAGAATTCCTTGAAAACTATTCGCTAGAGAGATATTTTGGATATAATTTCCTCCAAAATAAACAAATGGACATTCAAAGCCTTACAATTTCTAAGAAGATTAATTCTCCCCAAATTGGTGCTTCAATCACTCTCGATTTATAGAATTTTGGTCCTAAATGCACTGAAAGTCATCTTGAGCTCAATGAGAAACATTATGTGTTCTTTTCTTTAGAGAGGAGCAACTAGAGACCATAAGTGGTCACTAATGGCTTGGAATTTTATTTGTATTTCCTTTAGTTTTAGCTAAAATGTAATAATTAAGTTGTATAAAATGTATTAAATAATTTTATATCAAAATTAAAATTATTGTTAGGTACAGTATTATAATTAATGTTATATATACAAAGAAAAGAAGGAGGCTTAATTAATTAATCAAATCAAGTGATAATAGTTAAGACTAATATGGTGGAGAACCTATGAAATAACACTCGGCAATGTTGATGAGATAGGTTTAGGGTTTACATGTGTTACAACCGTGAAACATTGACATTTTCCACAACCAACTCTAATATTTTGTTAAGACTTTGTTTTTAGCTTGATCTTCACCAACCTATGGCCACCTCATCCGAGACAGGGGGTGTGGTCCCCTCCTACCATAATGTATTCTCTCAAGATGCTAAGCCTAGGAAGAAGGCGGAAACAGTAGAACCTCATCAATATCCCCATCGGGAAATTCATCACAAGGAGGTAAAAAGTATGCCCCAATCCTCGGCACTGCATGGCAGAACAATAGATCAAGCTACTATTTTCCAAAATTCTTCCAAAACCCCAGATACAAGGTCAAGCAAGATAAAATCAAGCATCACATAGAATACATGCAATACCACACTTTAATATGAAAATTTATTGGCGCTTCGCCAACAAAACAAGATTTGGTAGCATGGATCAACGCTAAATGGAAGCCAAAAATGCATATTCATTTGCATTTTGGATCCAAAGTTTTTATTATAACGGTCCTCATGAATTTAGAGGAATTTTCAAGGGTCTTTGAGAATCTTCTTTATTTTCTTAAAAATGCTTGTCTCTTCATTGAGTTATGGATGCCTTACTTCAACCCAGATAAAAAAACATTTTTGGTTGCTCCTATATGGGTAATATTGTACACTATATAAATTAAATATTGGCAAGAATATATCTTGGTGGGAATTGGAAATACCATTGGAAACTATGTAAAATCCTCATAAATAAAAAAATCCAAGAGGTGCAATACCTATGTTAGGATATATGTGTACATGAATTCTTGAGGGCCACTATTGAAATCTATATTTATCTTCCGCCATGATGAGGATATCATACAACCCATTGATTATAAGCATATCCTTTTAGTTGTAAAAGGTACCATGAACATGAATACATTTATAGGGACTTCCCCCTCATCAATCCCCCCAAGCGAAAGGAGATAGTCATGAGAGAGGAGGAGGAACCATAGGCCCCAAAACCCTAACCTTAAGGATACAAAGATATAAAATTTGAAACATGAATTAATACTGTTACCCGTTTTGTAGAGATAGCAAAAAAGTGACCCAATTTTGAAAAGGAGTGATGCAGAATACACATGTTTTTTTCAGAGCATAGTTTTTGGAACTTAAAATTTTTGTATGTACATTGTGTTTTAGAATGGTAGTGATTTTCATCCTCATTTAAAAAAGTGGTAATTCTGCATGAGGCTCTTTTCTTAAAGACCCATTTTTTGACTTCAAATTTTCTAATCTATGAAATGTAAATTATTATTTTCCAAATTTAATAATTTTTTAAGTGGTCTTCTTCTTCATATTTTCTTGTTTTTATTTTAATTTTTTTTTTGTAGTGAAGATTTTTATTATTTTGTATATTTAAAGAAGAAGGTCAATATTTTGAATTTTCGATATTCTTTTTTTTCCAAAGAAAAAAATCAGTAACTTTTTATTAAATAAATAATGAAAAGTTACACAAACAGATGCAAAGAAGCATACAGTCAACTGCCACATGTGCACAAGTGCTGACGCACCCAAAACTCAACGTCAGAAGACTAATGCGAGAAAAGAGAAAGAGGAAAGAAGGAGGAGAGAAAGAAAAGAGGGAGAAAGAAAGCCCCAGCAAGAGCAAAAGCTCATGCTTCAAGATTTTCTCCCTTTTTTCTTTTCGACCTTACGCCACTCACCCAGAGTGGGCTCAGTCGAGATGATGACTAACTAAGATGAATCTTTCAGCTGCCCTGTTTCTTTGTCTGAGTCTGATGTGTCGGAGTGGTGTTGTCATTTGTTACCTCCCATGCTTTGATCCACGCTTGTCGTCTCTGCTTTGTCTTGCTGAGTCTCTACCTGATTTGTATGTGGCTGTGGATCCTTGTTGACTGCTGTATTTTCCTTCTGGTTTTATGTTTCAACTTCCTCTACGGTGGTATCATCTTCTTCTGCCTTTGTCTCTTCCTCTTCAGCTACCGAGGGGGCATTCTTTAGTGTTGTTCTCCTCTTTAAGACTTCATCTAAATTCTGGCATCCTCTGGGCTTCCTTTGTTGTGGCTTGCTCTTACTGGGACATGCTTTGAGTAGATGACCTGTTTGTTGACATCCCCTGCACCTGAATGTTGTATTGTCATAGTCCAAAGGTTGTTTCAATTGAATATTGTTAAAGTTCAGGATGATGCTTTCAGGTAGTCCTTGGCTGAGATATACCTCGACGCATATCCTAGAAAAAGTGAAAATTCCTTTTAAGTGTTTATCTGTATCAATATTTAACATTCTTCCAAGGGTATTCCCTATAGCTCATAAGGTCTTGAAGTGCCAAAAGTGTAATGGTAGATTATGCAACCTTACCCATACTGGCATCCTTGAAACCACCATAGTGTTGGCGTCAAACTCTGGAAACCATGGTGTGACAAATAATCCCACACTGCCCCAGAACCATGGTCCTTCATTGAGGATTTTTTCCTTTTCTTCGTCGTCAAGAAAAGTTACTATGAAGAAGCCCTTCGAGCAGAGGTGGATCTGGCAGTTTGTTGTCCAGACCGTGTGAATCCATTGATACAGAGCCTCAGTTTTAGGCCAGAACCCGTTAAACCTACAAATAACAGCGTTTTTTTCCAGATCTGAAAAAATGCAATTTACCTCTGGAAAATCCAGCGAGATGGAGGGGCTTTCTGGTGTTTGATCCACGATATACTGCCCTGGCTGAGTATTGAACACTATAGGTTCTTTCCCCTTTTAAGGAGCTTTCCCTTTGGCGGCATCACGATATGAGCCTGTAGATTTTGATGTAGATCCCTTTGTCCCACATCGCAAACGATGATTGAGGATGATTGTTGAGTCCTGAGCTACCCTGTAATGCTGGAGAGTGAGATGTTCCTGCATGCAAACCCCAGAAAAAATTAAGATTTGGAAAGCAACTGGGATACCCAGTTTGTCCTGGATTTTATTTTTAAGCTCCAAAACCCTCATGCTTCCCCAGATCTGCAGACATAAATGCCTGCCTTCTATTGTTCGGACGAAAATTTGTTGCGCTGCATAGAGAAGGGGCTCTTCAAAGCACCACAGGGCCAAATCCATACTCTTACCCCTTTTTGGATCCACGGCTCTTTCATTTGAAATTTGCCCTGAGATTTCCGATCGATCCCACAGCGAACCGAGAAGATGCAACAGATCTGGTATATGCCCCCCTCCTTCATTAATACAGTCAGATTTTCCTTGACTGAGCAGAGCGATCTCGGAAGTTGGGCGAGACCAGTCAAAGATCAGTTGAGGGGTTCTGTGGATTATTTCGGTGATGACCTTTTCCGCAGCGGATCCGATCCAGGGCCCAAGGGGATCGTCGTGGCCAAAGAAGCCAATGGGCTGCCGTTCAAAACCTCTGCCAAAACGCTGTAATAGATGAGTGAAAAACCAGATCTGTGGAAAGAAGCCCACGAAAAACACAGGAAACGGTACCAAACGACCCCCACGAATAATGGTACCGACCGAGCCGATGGAGAACGATCCAGAAACAAGTTGACGCCACCACAGCCAGCCGAAAACTAGGGGAGAACTGCCAGACCCGAGCGATAAGGGATAGCACCGCCGTCCATGAGGAGAAAAACCGCCTCAGATTCAGTTCTCTGTGAAACCAAACAAAAAATCCCTTATCTTCCGCCGGATCAACAACTAGCCAGAGGGAAACTTCAGTGGGGGAGGGAAACTTCAGCTGGTTCCAGATTCGACCGCAGAGTTGCAATATTTTTGGCCGTGTGTCGGCGCTTATCGGGCGATCTTGAACCCTAAACCCGTGAACGAATCCCGCCGGGCCTGATCGCGACTTACCCATTTTTTCTTCCCTTTTTCGAATTTTCGATATTCTACATATTTATACACTGTTAATTAATTTTTCAATCCACATGAAATAATTGTCTCTAGAAAACAATAATTTTTAAAAATTGACATAAAAATAGCCATTTTTAACATAAATATAACTAAAAAACTACACATTTTGATAAATTTTTTTACTAGAAATGACATGTCAAAATCACAATTTTTATAGAAAAATTTTAACTAAAAATGGTTAAATAATAGTTTGTTTCCTGAATTTCATGTCAAAATAACAATGATAATCACAATTTTTTTCAAAAAATAATCATTAACATAAAAATTAATGCGAAAATCACATAATACAAATATTGAATGCATAACAACCTTAATTGAGCGCTTATTCTTCTCAGAAAATGTCAAAGTCAAAACATTACAAGTATAACTAATTAATAGTTACAAAAAATGAGCTTGATTTCCAATCATAACTTAAATTTAATCAACAATGTCACATAATCCAAACTCTTTATCCTCTACAGTTTCATCATTGTCTTATTCAAAAAAAAATTTTGCTTCATTTTGCTCATTTTCCTCTTATAATGGGTCTTTGATGTCTGCAAATCTCCCAATGTATGTCTTTCCAATCATTTCGTGTAGTGGTGGTTGGGCCTCCTTTGCCATTTTTCCGAACGTGATTCACTAAATTCCCCTTTCTTCAACCCAATTTCTTGCATTGAAAAGCATTAATTCTTTGCTGAATAAAATTGCATTATATTGGATGTTTTTCAATGGAAATGCAATTTCTTCCTTTTTGAAGGAAACATGCAAGAGTTGTACCTAATTATCAAGCACAAGAGAAATAATGAAGTAAATTAGTACAATGACATATAAATTAAGAAATAACATATTGAAATTCAATTCCATATAATAAAACTTACATGAGCCAGAAAATAAATTCAAAACCCAATCTCCTTCATTTGAACATATGTCTATAAGATAGTTAATCAATAACTGTGGTTTTCTTATAAATGTTAACCATCTCTCCTTCTTCTTCTTTGTATTCATATGTTAGTTTTCTCACAACAACATCATAAGTCAGTATTTGGCTATGACTATTTCCATCTACCCGATTAAAAATCATAGACATATAGCGATCATATTTTGCCCAACTATCAATATGGATTAACACACAATCATTTATAAATAGTTGATCTTCACGGTTAAGAAGATTTAACTTTTGCCTCTAACATGAAATAGTAAAATTTCAATTAACTTGTACATAAATGAATTTTTTAACATTAATCAAATATACATTTTAAACGTCTTACCATGTAAGTTGCATCCTTGAATTTGTTTTCCCCTTGAAGCTTGACAATAACAATAACCCCGACAGGGCAACGGTCCGCAAGGGTGGTGGGGAGATTTTGGGAATCGCCCGCAACCTTGGTAGCCCAATGGCCCGCAGGGGTGGCGAGGTGATTCCGGGAATCGCCCCGCCACTCCTGCGGACCATTGGGCCTCTGGGGTGTGGCAGAGGCTCTCCGTGCAGGCCGTTGGGCTGCTAGGGTGGGCTGGAGACTGTCTAGCCTCCGCCGCACCCTAGTAGCCCAATAACCCGCCAGGGTGGCCAAGTGATTCTGTGAATCATCCCACCACCCCCGTGAGCTGTTAGGCCACCGGGGTGGGGCACAGGGCTGTGAACAACCTCTGCCTCACCCCAATGGCCCAACAGCCCGTGCGGGTGGCGGGGAAATTCTAGGAATCACCCCACCATTCGCCCCACCTCAGCAGCCCAACAACCCACGAGGGTGACAGGGTGATTCCCACAACCACCCCACCAACTCTGCAGCCGTTGGGATCCTAGGGTGGGCCGGAGGCTATCCGCAGCAGGGTGATTCCTAGAATCACCCCATCACCCTTGCAGGTCGTTAGACTGCTGTGGTGGGGCGGAGGCTATTTGCAGCCCTCCGTCCCACACTGGTGGCCCAATGGCCCACGGGGATGGCGTGGTCATTCCCGAAATCACCCCTCCACCATGTGGGTGATTGGTCCACTAGGGTCGGGCGGAGGATGTCTGCAGGCCTCTGCCCCACCCCGGCGGCCCAACGGCCCGCGGGGGTGGCACGGTGATTCCCGGGTAACAGAATTTTAAAGTGTTTCAGATCCCATTATTTGATCTTGATGGTAATTGCTAAAACATGTTGAATTTATACTTAATAAAGAAAAATATTATTCTACCAAAAACATCACTGTGTTTTTTTCCTCATAAACAACTTTTTTTTGCACATAAAAATTCAATTTTACTAGCATTTTTTTAAAATGTTGAAAATTGACCTTAAAGAAAAACCATCATTCTAGTATCAACACTTTTCATTTTCAGGGTGTTTTTTGCACGAAAATTTCATTTTCACTACCATTTTTAAAACATGTTCAAAATTGACCCTAAAAAAAAACCATCGTTCTAGTATACACACTTTTCGTTTTTAGCACTGTTTTTGATGTTTTTTCGGGGCTTTTTGGCCAGAGTTCACGTTTTGAGTTTATAGTTCATGTTTCAAAGTTTACAGTGTATTACCTTCAGTCCAAAAAATAGATTGAATCCATAGTAGTGAAAGATTAACTAGAATAGTATCAGAAGTCACACTCATGAATCCTTGGGACTACAATCCAAGCCCATGAAAGAAACTTCTTCAAGGAAAAGGAGAATCCAAAATAACATGGTGGAAGGCACAATGGATATGTAGCTTGAAATTCACGATGCAAAAAAAATGTTGGAATAAATTGCAATGGAGACAAGTTCTCAAGTAGTGTGAGGAGGGGACAAGTCTAGGAAATCCCCCCTTGGAAATTCATTCATCGCGAGGAGATCAAAAATATTCCCCAATCCTTAGTGCTACATGACACAATAATAGATCAAGCCCTTGTGTTCCAAAATTCATTCAGAGCCCCAAAAATGAGGTCAAGTCAAAAAAAATATTGGAGCACATAGAGTTCATGCAAGGCCACACTTTAATCTACAAATTTATTGGTACTTCACCACCGAAACGAGTTATGGAAGCATGGATCAAGGCTAAATGGAAGCTAAAAGTTCATGTTGACCTAAGTATTGGAGTCAAAGGTTTTCTTGTGATGATATTCACTAATTTAGAGGATCATTCAAGGGCCTTTGAGAATGGCCCTTATTTTCTTAACAATTTTAGCCTCTTCATCTCTTTCTCGATGCTTTGCTTCAACCTCGAGAAATAATTTTTTCCTTGAGAAAGAATTTTTTTGTCTTGGGAGAGCAAGATCCCCATAGAAAGATTCAAAATTTGAAGCCTTAGCTGAGCAAGATCGAGTGCAATAGTATCAAAATTCATGTGAGGAATCCTTGCAACCACAACTCGAGCCTATGCAAGCCACTTCTATGAAGAAAAGGAAAAACCCACATAACACACTCGAAGACATGACCCTTATGGAGCCTTAAATACATGATGTAAAGATAATGTTAGAAGAAATCAATGGAGACAAGTTCTCTAGTAAGCTCAGAAGACTTGGATGAAGTGGAAGTAGAGGAGAAAACCCTCTCGAAGATACTAGAGTAGCTACAATGCCAAGGGCCGAGTTTAATTTTCAAGGTGCAAATGGCTCTTCTCAGACAATCATATCTTAGCATTCAATTCAGCCTTTTGGGGAGAGTGTCGATTCCCACAACTCCTCATCACTGTTCTCATTATTTGGATTCAAGAGACCCCCTCAAATGAATCGAAGGATACAAATGCTTGGGGAGGAAAACTCCACAAGAGATAATACAATAGATATGGAATATTTTGGCCAATTCATGCAAGATTAGTTCGCTTTTAAAGGTGTTTTTCCCGAGCCCTCGCTCTCAATGAAAGTGATTTTGTGGAACATAAGGGCTCTCAAAAACAACGGAAAATAGAGACTACTTAGAGACAAAATTAATATGGAAAAACCTAGGAATATCATCTTGCATGAGGTAAAGGTTACTAGAGTGAGCATGAGGTAAATGTTGTTAGAGCGAGCATGGAGGCTCTAGTGGAGTAATGCTAGAAACGCTGTGAGTCAATCTCCCTTGGTTCTCAAGGAACAATGATGGGTCTATTAATCCTATTACACCCCATGGAAGCAAATTTTCATGAATCGTTAGTAGCCCCTATGATCTTGTCTAAAAAATTTCAACAAGTCATATCAAACGATATGGGTTTCTTAATCGTAATATATGGGGCACATCTACTACGGATAAAATTTCCTTTCTCAACAAACTCATATAGCTTTAGTAGTTGCATTTGAATCAAAATTCATCATTGGAGGGGACATCAATATGATTACCTTGCACAGTCCTTCAAAGATGTAATTAGGAACATGCACTTAGCTTAGATAGAAATGGTAAATGGAATTTATACTTGGACAAGAGTAAAGGAGGTAGGCACAAGATAACCTATCATCTCGACATGTTTCTTATCTCGAAATCATTGCTGGAAAAATACCTCCTTTTGGAAGATTCCATCCTTTCGAGTGCTCCCATGGACCACTCACGAATATTGTTAGAATTGGACCTCAAAAAAGCTACTAAAAAATAACGAGACGAGTGGCGTATAGTGCTAGAATTGGACGTCAAAGAAGGTGCTTAAAATTGACCATTCATATTTGACAGTTTTTTATTAATAGATCCATCCTTTGTGGAGAAGTCCAAGCAGTATTAGTGAGACATGGATAATTCAAGCCTCTCCCCATATTCAACTTTCAACATTAGTTAAAAAATCTAAAAGGTTTAATTAAAAATTGGGCAACATCTTCGAGAAAAAACCAAATATGGAAATTGAAATGGAATGCATTCAATAAAAAATGTCACTTTTAAGGGTGGTCTAAATATTTTTCAAAGAAGTAGTGGGGGGGAGGTTCTTAAAAAGATAGAGGAATGATAGAAGCAAGAGGAGACTTTATGGAGGCAAAAATTGAGGATCTCATGGCTCAACGAACGGGACAAGGACACTCAGTTTTTCCACAAAACAATGTTGAAACACAAGAATCGTAATTCTATCTTCCCACTTACCATTCAGAATTGACACCAACTCTCTTATCATAGGGAAATTGAAAATTAAATTACTTCATTCTACAACAATCTCCTTAAAAAACCTAACCCTAATAGATTACAATCCATAGAGAAAGATAATCGCCTATATTATAAGATTGGTCATTGAAGATCAAAACACGACTTTGATGAAGGAAATTGCCTTGTAGGAGGTTAAGGAAGCACTAGTAAAAAATGAAAAATTAGTGACTAGGTGATAAAAAAGTTAGTCACCATAGCTTTTCCAAGTGATATACTACCAAAAATGAGAAATATTGAGTGACCCAACTAAAAGAGAGATGGATTGTTATACAAATTTTGCATAAAATTTGAGAACATAGTTTCTTCTTCAATTTTTATGAGAGAAAGATCTCTATGAAATGTTAGAATGGGGAAAAGTGGGCCATCCCCATCTTATTATACCCACATTTTATTTTATTCATCCAAGGAAGGTTCCGCATGTGGTTTAAGTGTGGATTTCTTTGTAGAGTAATCATTTTCTATTTCCATTTCTCCTTCCCTGCACCCTATATAAGTGTCTTTTGTAGCCAACCATGGCCTACCCAATGTAAGAGGGTAACCACTGAGATTTTTCTTTGTGTGTGAGACAATGAAATAAGATGGGTACTCCCATGAATCAATGGATACATTTATATCTTCCAATATTCCTTCTAGACATATAATTGAGGTATCTGGTAGCTGCAAATAATGGGATTGGGCCTAAGAGATAACTGAAAGTTTAATATAAACATAGTGCCCTTGATGATGACATTAATAGATATTCATCGAACAATTTTTGTTTTCGCTCATGATTAGAGTAGATTCAAGTCTTTTGTTATAGCATATTACATAAGCAATTTAAATCTACAGGCCCAACCTCTCTACAACATCAATCCTTCCAATTTTTTGAATTAATATTGAATTTGGTTAAAATCAATGATTTTCGCCTCAGGTTAGGGTAAAAAACTTATAATCATCCACCTCTTGTCATTATTGAAGATTACGAAAGTGTTGAACCCGAAGGGAATACTGAGATCAAGAGGAGGAATAGAATGTATAAGAACAACAAGAAACAAGGATTTCATCTCCTTTCCCACAATTTCCACAAAGATTGGAAGATAAGAAGCCCATCAAGATACAACCACTTTGTCAGACAGGCTTACAAATATTTATGTAAAGATTCTCCTTCTTAGAGCCATCAAACTAAATACCAATTTACAAAAATTTCATCAAGGAATCATGTATCAAAGGGCTAGGAAGAAATAAAATGAATACTCTTACCATTCATGTATGTGACAACTTTTTGATATCATGCTTGAGAAACCTACACATCCAAAGTATGTTGAGCCCACAAGTCATGTTGTGATTGTCTATATATATGATACTTCTATTAATAAAACTTTGATCGACAATGGAAATCATGAAGCAAAAAAGGAAGAATTTAAATCACACATAACACAATATTTTTACTGGGGAAAGTAATAGCTAAAAACCCTACTATTTGTATATTTCATTGATGAAAATATCTCAGTAGAAAATATAATGCTTGTTCAACCTGAAAAATCTCTACACAAGTACAAATTATCTCACTGCTTCACAAACCAACTCAATCCAATACTTAAACAAATATGTTGTTTTCCAAACTCCTACTTCATTGTGTAGTTTCCTAGGGAATTGGGCCACATTTAATTGGGAAAATCCATCACCACAACTACGCAATCCATTCATACGACTTCTACTGATTGCATTCACCATTTATATAACTTAGAAAATTATACAACTGATAGTACTTAACACTTCTACTGATTGCATGCACCATTTATATAACTTAGAAAATTATACAACTGATAGTTTAACAAAATTTCATTTATTTTTGCAAATGAGAATGACCATGTATTTTTTTTGTAAGTATCCTTATCCAATGCATATTTGAGAATCAAATTATTTTATAAGTATTTATAATTTGTTACAAATGGGTGTTTCATGATGATAGGATTTTAAATGTTTGTGTTTTTATTTTATGTAATGTATTTACTTGTTTGTCTTTTCTCTTGTTTATGTTTCTGTGTCTATGAATTCCAAAACATGCAAAAAAATTCTATTATAATATACCATATGGAAGGTAATACAAATAACTTCTATGATGATTTCAATAATGCATAGTATCGAATACAAGAGATACACTTCAAATGAATTGAATGCTTTCATTAACCTATCCATGTTCAATTTAATATAATTTCACATATCTCGATAACTGACCATGACACCATTGATGACAAAGTTTTTTTTTTTTTTCTTTTTTTTTGTTCACCACCAATATACTATTCAATGTGTGTTTGAGAATCATATTCTTTTATAATTATTTTTAATTAATATATTTTTTTTCCTCACGAAAAATGTTAATTTTATTAATGAAAATAAAATTACATGTTGTAGATGTTGACAATGCATTCAATCATGGCAATCAAAACTGGTGATCACAGAGACCAAAAATACAACTCCAAAATAGTGGTAAACATGTCACCCTTTTCTCAATTTCTTCTTTTTAACCTTACACCATTCTTTGTAAGGAATGGTCGTTAAAAGCTCTAGCAGGGTCCCTTCATTCATTCTTGGATCTTCTTACTGTATTTCATTTTTAAAGTTGAAATGCTTTAATGATACTTATTTTGTAACATGTTATACTAAGTAATGAACAATTTTCTTTGTGCGCTATATTTTTGAACTCAAAAATTGTGGCCTTATAATGAGTTTGTGATAATTTTTTTTTTTATGATATAAGATATTAACTTTCATTACATATTTTGTCTTTTAGTCAATCTCATTGTGCATTTTTTGTAATTTCAAATTTTTTTGTATTGATAAACAATTATTAGAGTTTTGATTGAAGAAGAAAACACAATAGTTATTATAATAGTTACACACTAAGGAGTTGAAAAAAGTTATATATAGTGATGAACCACCAAATCCTAAAAATGTTGGTTTATTTGAACCGAAGTAATTTGATAATTATTTTTCTATTAGAGAAATAGTTCATAAGAAGGAAAAATAACATGATGTAAAGATTAAATGATGGATTCACCAATAATTTACAAGGTTTTATAATTAAGCAAATGATTCACAAATATTTAATAGCATTTTATGATTCATTAAACAACGCACCATTATTTTACAGTATTTTAGTTTTTAGTAAAATATTCCAAAAAAAAGATATATACTTGTTGTAGTGTAGTAGACAGTGACCATTAGTTACTAGGAGAAAGGAAAACAAGAAATCACATGAAGATAAAGAACATAGGAATAGAAGAAGAGAAACGATGTAGGAGAGAACCAATATATTGTTACTTTATATTATATTGTCTTGAGAAGACAATCAAAAAAGATACAATGATGCATACATTTCCATATCTATATATATTTATATAATATACATACACCACACACACACACACACACACACACAGATTTATATTTATTATATAATATTATATATATATATATAAATATATATTATATATATTAGATATATATATTATTTATGTCGAGATATCAAAATAATTTAAGTCAAAACCAATTTAGTCTATCTAACTTCGAATCTTGAATCGACTAGAGAGTTGATCGACTTTATAATATCAATTATTGAATTGTTTGGGATGGTCAACTAAGTCAACTAGCCCCCACAACATCTTCCCTACTCTTAATTCATTCTTTATGACAAAGACAAGAATATTTGGAGTCTTACAAAATTTGTACAAAATTTGATACACCATAAAATAAAAAATCCAAATCCTTATAATGAAATAAAAGTTTGTCCAGAAGGGTCGTTGGCTAATTAGAAGATCTAGTTTCGTGGTCAAATAGAACTTCTTGAATTACATCTGCAAGATTTGAAATATTAATTCCTCTTCTTTTCCCTTCCCTGGATGACTAATTGGAACATTCAATTTCAAATTCCTGAGTGTGATATTGTTGTTCAGAAGAGAGACCAAATCCTAAAATCTTGGCTCAAAGAAATTGAATTTATGTCATTGTGAAGATGACTGAGATGATTGTGCTATTGCAGGTGCTGGTGTTGAAGTCATAGGGAATGTTGTTTGATAATTATTTGGTGCAAGGACTTTCATATCTTGATCAAATATATATCATTTCCATGAAAATATACTTTCATGGGCATCAAATGATTTAAAATATCTCAAATATTGTACCTTGTCAGCTAGTGATATGTACCTTGACAATTCTTGATCAACTAGTATTTGATGTTCTAATAGTTTCATTTTATTAACAATTCCATGAAAATAATCAATATAGTTGAACTTTATTAATGATTCCATGAAAATGATCAATAACATTGGCATATTCTACTTTTACTCTCGTCCCTTCTCTAAACCACTATCTTTTCTCGTCTTTTATTTGGGATTAATATTTTTCTCCTATAAAACCTAATTCTCATGGGTAGACATTTCTCAAGGTTGAGTTACTTGTCGGGAGTACGATTCTAAAAATATAAATTATTGAGTTTATATCTGATCATATGTGGGCGATAAATATATTTGGAAAATAATAAAAACATTGGGCTCTGTGATATAATGTTTTTTCTAATTCTTCTTTTTCTTGGTTAAATTCTTGGTGAGCCTTATGAATTATAGTGGATATTTTTTAATTCCCTTGAACTATCATTTTATCTTGAAATTTATTTACATGAGGAGTTACTTGCTCACTCTGATTGACCAATTGTTGTAGAAACTATTGGATTCCAATTCTGCTTGGAATATTTATATTATTTTTTTTTATTTCCTAGTTCTAACATTCTAACCAAATATCCCTTTATTGTCATTGCCTCTCTTAAATATTTCTACTATACAACATCCTTATTTTAATTTTTTTCTTCTATCCTCTCACAAAATTTTCTAGGGCTTGAAATATTTACTTATCTCAAGCATGCCTTAGGTGAGTTTCTTACTAGATGTTTCTTTTAGCCTTTCTTTATTTATGGAGCTCAAGTGTTTGGTGTATTTGACTATACTAGAGGAACTTGTTCATCAGTTATAGGGGAGGTTGAGGTAACATCTATTTGTAGATTAACTTTCTCTAGAATTTCCTTTAATATATCTTCTGACATAGTATTCTTGTATGGGACTTCCTGAGTACCAGCCTGTTTAGGTGACATTTTATCTTGATAATCCTTTTATTCTACAATTGTTGCGGTAGTTTCACGAGGTGAACTAGAATTCAGTTTGAACTCTAGCACTTATTGTTTTCTTGTTGCATTCACTCAAACATCCTCCATTATATGTGTGTGTCTAACTTCCATTTTATATGCTAACTTTGGTTGAAATGAATAGTTGATGTTCCTGCATTTTTTTTTATCTAGCATCATTATATATCTTTTTATTTCAATGAATACATCTTTGACATGTCGAAGTTACTACAAGGTGTCTCATCTAATAGATGATGCCAAAAATTGTTGCAATTCTATGCTTCTTTAGTATTTTTCCCTTTTCTTGGGTATGCTCCAACACTTCTCACGAAATTGAGTCTAACTTCTATAGGTATTGTGGTCCTTGTACTTAAATACCCACTATAATATTTTGTCAATAAGTATTATATGTTGATGCCTGAATCGGTTTCAAACACTGTGAGTCTTAACTTGTAATCTCCTTAGGATATTCTATGGTAGGTGATTATATGTAAAATTTAAATGGTCTTGTGCATAATTTTTCTTTCATTTCTTCTTATTCTTCAGTGTTTGAAAAGGGTAAAATTATATCCCCTGACCCTTCTCAAGCTTGTGGTAGAACTGGGAATATTTCGTTAACCTCCTCATCTTCCACCACCTCCTCCAACTCCACCTCTACCACCAGCTCCTCAACCACCACATCCTCCTCCTCCTCTTCCTCCACCACCATCTCCTCCTCCTCCTCCACCACCTCCTCTTGCCCCACCTCCGCATCCACCTCCTCCACCATCTCCGCCTCTACCACCTCCACCACCTCTGCCTCTACCACCTCCACCACCTCTGCTACCTCCTCCTCTTCTTCCACCTCCTCTTCCACCTCCTCTACCTACGCCTTCTACACCACCTCTAGATCCACCACCTCCTCCTGCTCCTCCTCCTCCACCTCCTCATCCACCACCACCTCCACCAACTCCTCCTCCTTGTACTCCACCTTCACTCCACCTCTCCCTCCTCCTCGTCCTCCTCCTTTGCCTCCTTATTCACCACCACCTACAACTCTACTTCCTCCACTCCCTCCTCCTCCTCCTCCTCCTTCTCCTTCTCCTCCTCCATCTCAACCTCCTCGACCACCTCCTCCTCCTCCTCTCTGTCCTCCTCCTCCTCCTCCACCTAAACCTCCATGTAAACCTTCACCTCCCCCTCAACCTCAACCTCCACCTCTACTCTTCCTACACCTCCACTCTTCCTTCGCCACCAATTCCACCTCTGCCTCCTCCTCATCCTCCTCCTCCACACCCTTCTCAACCACCTCCTCCTCCTCCACATCCACCTATACCTCGACCACCTCCTATGCCATATCCACCTATACCTCCACGACCTCCTACTTCACCACCACCTCCCCACCACCTTCAACTCCACCCCCACATCCACCTCCACCTCCACCCCCACATCCACCTCCACCTCCTCCTCCTCCTCCTTCTCCATCTCCAGCACCACCTCCTCCTCCTCCACTTCCTGCTCTTCCTCCTCCTCATCTCTATGTCTACCTCCTCCTCCACCACCACGCCCTTCTCCTCCTCCTTCTCCTCCTCCTCCTTGACCTCAACCTCTGCCTTCTCCTGCTCCTCATCCTCCACCTCCACCTCCTCCTACACCAACACCACGTCAACCTCCACCTCCTCCTACAACAACACTACCTCAACCTCCACCAACAACACCACCTCCTCCTCTTCCTTCTCCTCCTCCTCCTCTTAATCCAATGCCACCACCTCCTCCACTTCCTTCTACTCCACCTCCACCACCACCTCCACCTCCTCATCAACTCATTTCACCGCCTCCTCATCCTCCTCCACCTCCACCACCACCATCACCACCACATGCTCCTCCTCTTCATCTGTCACAACCACCACTATCACCACCTTCCCCTTTGCCTCCTATTCCTTATCCTCCTCCTTGTCCACCTCCTTTGCGTCCACTGCCTCCTCTGCCATTTTCGCTAACCCCCTCCCTACTGCCCCATCCTCTCCACCTCCTCCACCACATCCTCCTCCTCTTTCCCCGCATCCTCCGTTGCCTCCTCCCTCGCCACCGCCTGTGCCTTCAACTACTCCTCCTCACCATTGTCTCGTCCTCCTCATGCTCCTCCTCCTCTTCTTCCATCTCGTCCTTGTCCTCCCCTACCACCTTAACACTTGTCTCTACCTCTGGCTCCTCCACCTCCTCCTCCGCCTCTGCCTTCACCTCCACCTCATCCTCCTCCTTTGCCTCCTCCTCCTCCTCTCCTGTGCCTCCTCCTCCTCCTCTCCTATGCCTCCTCCTCTCCTCTTCTCTACCTCCTCTACCTTCGCCTCCACCTTCTCCTTTGACTCCTACGCTTGCTCGTGTGCCTCCTCCTCCTCCTCCTCTTTGTCCAAGCTTAAATAAAATAAAATTGCATATCATTTCATTCTTTTTATTTATAATACTTATTGACAAAATTCAGATATCAATATATACATGATAATATAACAAATAATATGTATAAAAAATTACACTATGAATAAGTAATTATGAGCACAACAATTTAATTAGTAAAATTTGATTTAGTTTGATAGTTTAAGTCAAATACTATTTTCGGAATTTCACTAACAAATTTATGATAAAGGTGATTAAACTTATGTGTGGCCACCTATGATTTTCAATATCAAAGTTGTAAGCGTGGTGAACAACAAAAGTGAACATGGAGTAATCGAAGTGTAGTGTAGTTTAAGAGGGCTGTTTTATTTGGAAAAAAAAAAATAGCTTTAACTATTTTCCACATATTCATATTTCTACATGTCTATATTTAAAAATTAATTAAAAATAAATTTTATATTTAAAAATAAAATTTAAACTATTGAATTTACTTTTAAATTCAAAATTTCAAAAATATATAATATGAGTACCAAATTCCAATTCCAATAAAAAGAAGCTGAATCTATGCTGAATCTATTTTCATATTAGAATATAGATAAAAAAATCAGACATCAATTTAAATCAGACATCATATTTTATCACCCACCCAAGAACATTTGCAATGCATCATTTAACAAACCAAGAAAGAGGTGAATGTTTGCAAGAATTTATATGTTTTTTGCATCATAATTTCGGGGCTACGTGTATCAATGATTGATATCTTAACCATAAGACCAAAGTTCAGTGAAGAGGATTGGGCCGATATAGTAATTGAGGATTTTCAACGTGTGAACAAATGTATAATGAAACACTAAAGGTATAAATATGTGAAAAGTATCAATAAGTACTTCCCATAGTTGTAGAAAAACAATTATAAACCAGTGTTCAACATTTCAAATATGCAAAAAAAATTTATCCAAAAACGATATCCATAGCTATGGAAAATTTTTATAAATTACATATCCATATATATAGCTATAGAAAAAATTTATAAACAACATATCCATAAACGATCTCCATAGCTCTACAAAATATTTGTAAACAACACATTACATTGTGCAAAGAAAATTGTCAATAAAAGGTATCCATAGTTGTCAAATGTTTTTAAAATCCATACTTTAACGCAAGGCTCGAAGAAGAGGCGTGGCTTCAAATATGCAAACAAAATAAACGACATCCATAGTTGCAGGAAAAAAATTATAAACAAAGATCGAAGAAGAGGCATGGAATGTTAAGCTAATTTGAATTGACAGAAATGGCTACTTACCTCAAGCTTGATTGGAGGTAGACTTATGAAGTGACAAGGGCGTTGAGCGTGGATCGAACACATGATCTTAATATATTCAGTCTGACTCTCTCTCGACAAAGATACACCGAACAGACGATCTTCAGAGGCATGGCTTCAAATGTGCAAACAAAATAAACAGTATCCATAGTTTCCCAACAAAGATACAGAGCCAACAAAATTGGCGTTACAAATTAAAACACTATACTCAAACAATTGGGCATGAGCATAGTTTCGAAATCGTCGCATATTGGCCGCGTGAGATTGCGAGTGTGTGAAAACGGCTATGAATGGAACCGTTCGAATTCAAGAAGACAGACCATAAAATAAAAAAAATTACCTAAATTCAGAAAGTACAGCCCGAAAAAAAATAACAACGTAAATTTGCAATTGTGATAAAAAGGCTATGAAGGGAAGCGAACGGCTCGAACTCAATAAGACAGCCCATAAAAGCAACAAGTTACCTAATTTTAGAAAGTACAGCCCGAAAAAGCAAAAGATAACTTAAATTTAGAAACAGAGTATAAATCAGATTCCGTAAAAAAATCCACCGGTTGAATTAAAACAAATACAAACCAAAGTAATTTACCTTTAAAATTTAAAGACAGTAAAGTAAAAAATTAAAAGTTAAATTTAAAATTAAAAATAGAATATAAATTACATTGAGTCAAAAAAACCACGTGTTAAATTAAAAGAATACAAACCAAAATAATTTGTATTTAAATTTAAAAAAAACAAAGTAAAAAATTAAAAGTTAAATTTAAAATACTTCTTTTGAGGTAAAAGATTGGCAATTTCGCTATGTCCCCCAACCCTTGTTTGGCTTGGTTGATATCAAACTCCATAAGAGTTATCTCTCCTTTCCGTATGGGGAGAACAAAAATTATATATTTCTTTTTAATATGGGGAGGAACACGGAAAAACAAGAAAAAGCGAATGTGATAATCTCATAACTAGGACCTCAAGAAAAGGTAGGTTTGGCTAGTGATGAAAAGCTATATGATATGAAAACTAATTTCAAAGTTAGAAAGAGGAAATACTTGATTGAAAAGTGAAAAATTAAAGGTTAAATTTCAAAATAATATTTATTTTCTTTTGAAGTAAAAAATCAATAGTTCCAAAGTTAGAAACTCTGGCTCTTTAATTGTTTTTGCAGTAAAAAACACAAAATTTCAAAGTTTAAAAACTAATGGTGAAATTTAAAAACTCAATGTTTAAATTGCTTTCTTCACAGTCAAGAGAATGTGTACAAAGTTAATGCTTAAATATGAAATGTCAATCTTTATCTCAGTGACTCACACTATTAGTGTGAATTGACAATTACGAAAATGAGGTGAATGTCATTATACATAATTCTGTTTGCTAA
>APFE031209141.1:1046-24778 GCA_000404065.3 Pinus taeda
AACGGCTCCGGAAGTTTTGGACCCGAAAAACTGCTAAAAATAGTAAACTGTGCTATAATTAAGGAAACTGAAAGAACTGAAAGAAGCACTAGAGGGGATCCACGTGGAATTAGCGGGTGGCCACCAATATCCACCTGGATCATAGAAACATATTTTAAGGATAGATTACGAACTCCTCTACCTGTGCCTTCTCCTCTCCCCCTGAAGTGCCTACTGCCCCTATTGTTTTTTCTCCTCACCGTAATGTTAGTTGCGGAATTTGGGCTTATTTGAGGAGACCTTTGAATTCCAGGTTTATGTATGGTGAGAGCCCTGAGCTCCAACAATTTCTTGCTCATTTGGTAGTCCAAATCGCTACCAATTGAGTTTGTAGGCGAGGATGTTGGGGAATTAACAAGGGCGGTAGTTATCATAATTTCTTTTCCTTTTTCGGCAGGCGTATTGTTCTTGATTGGGGATGGAGATGAGGATTGTATAATAAAGACCTCCTTACTGATTTTTTTAACGGGATGAGGGACCGGGGGCGGACAAGGGACCTCGTGATCAGAGGCATGCTCCAGAGGGGGCATTGATGGGGATATAGGCGGAATAGGGACCTCGTGATCAGAGGCATGTTCTAGAGGGGGTATAGATGGGGGTATAGGCTCCAAGGGTATTGAGATTTTAGGCGACAGAGGAGAATGTTGTATAGCCTTTTGCTGGTCCTCTGACACGGATGGAGACCGACTCATTGAGGATGGAAACTTCTCCGGTTCTGGGAACAAAGATTTTACCCTAAAGGATTTTGCCGCGAACTGATGGAATCCATGATGCTTTTGGTTATTAATAGGACGTCGTGAGCAATTCTTTATTAGATGGCCAGTGCGATGGCATGCTGAGCATCTAAAGGGAAACCCCCAGAAATCCAGCCTTTGCCTAATTTTTATCTCCCTCCAGTAAATATCAATATGATCCGGACATCCTCCTCTGTAAGCTTTATCTATCAAAATCCACGCCACTCGTTTATCTTTCTCTCTTAAGCACCATGGATCAACATAAACGCATCTTCCTATGGCGTTTCCAATTTCAGCTAAAGTTTCCTTTGACCATAACTCTAAAGGCAGGCCGGGGAGTTTGACCCATATCAAATTGTTGGGTGGGGTATTTTTTAACGGGTTATAACCCATATACCATTTGTGTAATGCCAGGAAACTTCTTCTATACACCCATTGATGCTTCAAAATGATTTCCAGGTCACTAGAACTAAGGAAATGAAAGCAATACCATTCCTTTAGTAATCTGGCCATAATAGGCACATATCCTATTAACGGTTTCCATTGCAAATCGAGCCAGCGTCTCATATTTGGGTCGTCCATCTCCGAAAAATGCCACTAGCCGACTAGAGCATTTCCCTGGAGACTTTCTATGCGCTCTGTCAGGTGAACACTGTCTATTTTAATAGCTGCGGGAGGGGAGACATTTTTAACAAGTTTATGGATTTTCTGAGAGTATTCTTCATCCAAAGCCTTCCCTATTAGATCGCTTTCGGTCTGACTGATTTCTCAAAGAGGCCTTGCCTTTGCTCGGTCAAAACCATCCAAGTCATCCTATGGGTCAGAGGGACGAACCTGCATGTCATCCAGGGTGGACTGTCATTCATTTAACAGCTTGGCATTTTCGACGACAGATTTTGCCTGGATGGCTGCTTGTATCATAGCCTCCAAGGTAGATGTGTTGGATGGTAGATCCATTCTTAAAGAGGCCACCTAACTCTTACCTCGTGGGTACCATAAGGAATCCAAAAATGATATGTGGCGGACACTACGATCCGAGAGGACAGCTGATTTCTGAACAAAATACCCAGAGAAGGAAGATCTAAAATTATACTCGTCTGACTGCAGTACTGACAGAGGAAGCCTCGGGAAAAAGGTGACACTTTTTCCAAAAGGGGAGATGTTTATTAGGAGACCAGCTGTCCACCTATTTAAGGAAGGATGACTATATCAAGAGCTGGGCTCTGACAGGAGCGAAGGATTTTGAAAAATGATGGCTTTGCTTAGTTCAGAAGCTCTGATCCCGTCCCAAGGATCATTTAATATCCAGGATATCTCTTTACTTGACTCTTCCCGAGGATGTCCTAGAGAGGGATTGTGAATTAAGACTTGTACCATAAACCATAATCCGGCTTCTGGGGGAAAAATTCGGCCAAGAAAAACCAGGAGGATTCGAAAAGAGACAAACAATGAGCTGAGAAACTCCAAAGCAGTTCAAAAATTCACCAGATCAAAATCCTTTGCGAAGCTTCTTCAGGACATACTATGCAACAACAGAAAACCTCACAAACACACCACCAGGGACCTAACTTAAAGCGAAAATTTGAGCATGGCTTGGTAATGACAAAGTAATTTTGAATATTGAAAACCGATATCCATGACCAACTTAAAACTGGATTCCCAGACATGTGAGATCCACAAGTATTCCACAGGGAACTTAAAGAAAATTGTAACTTTTAGACCATATCAGTATAACCTCTAGACCAGGGCATCCTTTCTCATTGTATCAAAACTAAATTTTAACTTTATGCTGGTGTTCATATTCAAAGAATTAACTAAAATTTAACTACTTAGAAAATGCTGGTAAACTTCCCTTGAAACAAAAACCTTATGACAAGAAACAGCATAACGTTAAGACAAAAGAAACTAACCTGGAGACGCAGGCAAGCCAAGGGCAGAGTACAAGCGGTAAGAGAAAGAACGGCACGTCCAAAGAAAGAAACGAGGCCAGGAGTATAGGGTTGTTAGATATAAGATCAATAGCCGAAATGGCACGCCTCTGCGAAAAGATACACAAGGACGAAGAACAGCGCGACCAAAGAAAGAAACGAGTCCAGGAGTACATGATTGCAAAAAGATACACAGGGATGAGGATAGTGTTGATCGCAAAAGAAACTCCTCTTGAGAAGGAGACGCCCTGACAAAAAGCCAGCCGGAGGAATGTGAAGCAAGACTAAGCGAAAATCATGCAAAGCTCTGTTTCGACAGATGTCATGGTTTATGAAGAGCGGGGGACGAGCGAGGATTTATCATGGAAACGCTGGTGCAAAGAGACGTGGCATGGGAGCGGAATAGACGATATGCATTGATCGCGAAACGCACTTGTGCAAAGCTTATAGACTGCAAACCACCATCGCATTCTCTAATTGGACGACTTTACTAGCACACCGCCACTCAGCTGCCACGCTCCCTCAGCTGCAAACAATCAACTATTAGGCTATCGTTCGCAAAGCATAAAAAAGATTTTTAAATATTAACTCTTAATAAATTTGATTTTTTTAAACATTAACACTTAATAAAATAGCGAGAAAATAATGTACAAAATTTAAAAATTTAATTATTTAAAAAATGACACGTACAACTTATTAAAGGTTTTTATTTTGTTTAAGAAAAATAATAACTCTATTTTGTTGTATGAAAACACTTGCATGTGCTTGTGGGATAAAAGACCTGCATTCATATAACAATTACTGCTTAACTTTTTATATTTTATTTCTATAAATTTTTATAAAGATAAAACATGTTAATCACTGAATAGATTTAAACCTAGTTATGTAGATTTAAACCTATAACTTTTTAGATTGAAAAAAACCTATAATCTTTTAAAAGAAATACATCACCATTAAAAAGTCTTTCTAAATATATTAATATTAAAAATTATAAATATAAACCAAAATAGCGTTGTTTATTAAGGTCATAATAAATATAAAATAAAATGGAGTTGTTCACTCAAGTCATAAATTTGCTCGAAAGGTCCTAATAAATATAAAATAAAATGGAGTTGTTCACTCAAGTCATAAATTTGCCGGAAAAGTTATTTTCGGTCAAAATTTAGTTGTTAAAAAAATTTTGATTATGAAAGTGTTTAAATAGTTTTTTAAAAAATTATTTATTTTTATGATGTAAATGGATTCAGTGTCATTAAAATTTTTTTAGGTATCTAAAATCTTGAAGCTTGATACTATCAAAAACATTTTTAGTACTTTCGATTGGAGTGGAAGCTAGGGATCACCTTATTAAGGCGATGTTAATGGAATGTATTGCGAGGTACATAACCACCATCCCCACACACTCGAGGTGATGGATGCAGTGGCCCTTTGCATGATGATGCACAAAGTATTAAGGAAAGGTTGCAGCGAGATGAGGAGAAGAGTTTTACTCTGTAATCGTCGTTGAAAGAAGTGTAGTAAGCACCAGAACAATCGTGTGCAAGGAGATTGGAGTGGCAAGTTGATACAATGGTTCCACGAGTAGCAGAGAATCCACTGTCTGCAAGTGAAGGAAACCAGGTATGTTATTGGCAACCTCTTTCATCTCATTATGATGCCCTGTTTTTTGTTTCGTCTAAAAGAAATGGAAAGAATATTTGGGAAGGAGTGTAAGGATGTTAGGGGTTGGGGGCATAGGTTGGTGGCAATAGTCTGCTTCTGCATTTGTAATCCGTCGGGCATCCTTATCATCTCGCTTTGTTTTGAGATGCTCCTTTCCCATATGGGAATTATGTTGGTTCTAGGTAGGGAGCATAGTGTAGGAGCATGCAATTGCATTGTCGCTAGCAAAGTCGGGGGATTGGGCTATGGGGATATTGTTTGCCTATACCCCTGCATTTTGGGAGAAAACCCTTGTCTTTTGACCATGCACAGCTGAGTGGGGGATTGCAAGGACTTGGGAATTAAGGAGAAGGAGAAACACCATGGGCATGAAACCTAGTAGCGAATTGAGATTGGCTATGGCAGAATGAGAAGGAGGGTAGGCAATCACTGTGTTACGAGGCTCGAGGATAACTGGTCGCGTGTGTTGGGTTCCCATTGGGGGGCTTCAATTAGGACTCGAAACCACTTATGTTGGGTATGGGCAAGGCCTCTCTGCGGATCCCGCTTGCGACCATGGGAGGTATGCAACTGCAAGCCTCGAGAGGGGTGTGAAGTTGGGGGGATGGAGCGGCACAGTGTTACCACCCGTACACATGAATTTTGTAGTTAACACAATGAAGATTAGTTAGTGAATTGAATGTTTTGTATGCAAAAAAGCTCTGTCGCATTGTAAACCCACCCCAGCACAAGGAAATTCCAGAACCAGCGAAATTACAATTCCTAAACCGGATTATTTGCCTAGCATTACAAAGGACTAGGTCAGTGAGATTATGGCTCGACTAGCAAAGATCCTCGGCTGAGGTAAAAGGCCTTGAGAGTTGGATAGAGACTTGATAAGTTAAGGCCACCTAACTAGTTATGTGTGATGTTAATTTGCTTTATAATAATGAAAATGGAGAATCTACCGAACTTAACAAAAAACACTATACTCACCCAAAACCCTGAAACTTGACAGCTATAACACACAAACACAAATTTCCAGTGATTTCAACTAGTTTCAACAAAAAAGCGTACCAGAACTTCTATTTTCCCAGCGAATTTGTTGTCTCGTTGCACTAGCCTAAACAAAATGGGTTTGAGAAGAAATTGTAACGATAACCCCCTAAGCCGACAGAGAAGGTCATTATCCAGCTGCGTGCTTATCGCTGCAAGAATCCAGCGATAACTACATGGCTATTATACATTACAGACTTGGCGGGCCATGGGGGTATTATGACAGACCGTTTCCAGTCTGCACCTCTGTCCTGACAGAATGGCACTGACACTAACTGCCCGACTAGGGTTTCTGCACACAGCTGGCGGTGCGGAGACTAGCGACAAAGCGTCAGGGGGGACAATTCCATTACCCGGAACTTCAATAGGAAGTACTCGAATCTGAAATTCAGATGGCAACTGGTGCGAGAAAGACAAAAATAATGGACTTTGCCTTTAACTGCTAACTTGATACCAGATGAACAGCCTGCCCATGGCTTCGCTCTAAAATTAGCGCAAGTGCTCTCGATTATTGGAATAAAACACATATTTTACAGACATTGTTAATTCATTGCATTACACATAGTATCTGAGTTAGGGTTTTAATACATTGTACTAGGGTTGCTCGCTCACATATTTGAAAGGGTCAGACTTCTTATTAAAACATCAATCTTCAATATAAAGATAGCTGTTTATTAGATCATTGCGGAAACAAATCGGCGCAGTAATCCCGAGCTTAAAACCCTGGAATCACAGATTAAAAGAAATACCTGTGATATTTTATATATATGTACATGATTACGTTACAAACTCAGGCCGGTTCTTCATATTTCTCAGTGGTTTGCAATGGATTATATACATGATGAAGCTATCTACTGGTAATAATATCTTGGATCGGTGCAGTCCGGCTTCGATCAGGAGAAATCTTCGGCCCTGGACATATGGCGGAGTCTGCTTGGCCGTGGCTGGAAGGATGTTCTTCTTCGCATATGGTGGCTGGAAGGGCGTATCAGAGCCGTAAGGGCTCTTTTCACCCATTCTCCTTCGACGCTGCCGATCCTTACCAGGGAATTGGCCATGGCAGATCTTCTTGCATTTAACTGAGAATGCGCCGAAGAAGAAGAAGAAGTACTGTTTTTTCTATGAAGACTGCAACGGAACGAACCTGGATGAGTTGTAGGCGAGCACATGCATGCCTTCCTCATCTTTGCCGGACTGGAAGCAGAAGAAATGGCCTTCCCCTGGACACCGCCTTTAGGAGGTGAGCCTGCGGATCGAACCTGCAACTTCGTGTTCGGAGAAACGGATCTGCGCAGGGCTAAACTAACGGAAGATGAAACGGAATGATTGGCACGAGCGGGAGATAACGGATTGTGGACGGCAAAATTGACGGCAGGAGACGAAGAAGAAGAGGACGGGGAATGGAAGTGGCGCGTGGGGGAGAGCGATCTGATGAAGCCGAAGGGCGGAGGCTGCGCTCGCCCGCTGGTGGATTGACTCTTCGTCTCCATTTTTAAACAAACGGAGATGGTTAGGTCGCCAGCCGGGCAAACAGAGTGGAGCTGCGCGTGTGAATTTATAGCATTTCCCCTCGCGCCTCCCGCCCTAACGGCCCAGCTTTCCGTCCGTTAGATTGACGGGATTTGGAGGTGAAATTTCAAAGATTTCAGTGTGAAAGGAAAATAAATCCCAAAATCCCATTGATAGCGAGCACGAGCGTGGTTGGGGCCCACCTGGGAATTCTAAATGCGCGAATCGCTTAAGGACGAGGTGGCACCCCGCTGGGAAGGCATACCCTTTTTTTAAAATAGATAAAGGGGAAGATGCTGTCGGTTTATGTTATCCTTTCCAAGATTCCCATCCATTACCTGCCCGCCCTTTTCTTGAATTTTATTATGCCATTAATTCGCAGAACGTGACAAGTGCCCTCCAGCTCATGGATCCAGCCTCTGGATTCCCGATAGCGAAGCGATGGAAGGTACATTGAATGGCATTCATATCTCAGAGGGCCAGGTGGAATTGGCCCCAACATCTGTCAGAATCTGCCCGTTCCTTGACATGTGAGGCATATCTTTTTCAACCCAATTTACTTACCATGGGTTAAATGAATAATTGAACCTTGGATTCCAACCTTTGTATCATTTCATTCCTAGAGGTTTGATTTGGAGCCATTCATTTTTACTTGGAATTCAAGGTGGGAAATTTATTGGAATTTGAATTTGAGTAGTTTAATGAGGTCATAATTTATAATGGAAATTTTAATTTGATTTTTTTTAAATTTTGGTTGAAATTTTGAGAAATCTGGTTTATAGTGGTTGAACTTCAGAATTAATACTTACGGATGGAAATTATAGCAATTTTGTAAAATTAATTGGAATTTTAACTTAATTTTAGAATTTAAACAACCTGGAAATGTTATTGGAATTGCAAATTGATAGGAAAAGGTTATTGGAATTGCAAATAGATAGGAAAAAGTTATTGAAATTCCAAATTGATAAGAATTTTATAAAATTGATTGGAAATTTGATTTGGTTTTAGAATTTAAACCGACTAAAATGCTGGGAAATTTTTTTGGGATTCCAAATTTATAGGAATTTTTACTTAGTTTTATAATTTAAACCGAATAAAATGGGGGGAAATTTATTGGGATTCCAAATTTATAGGAATTTGGAAATTGGATTGAAATTTCGACGAGTGTTAGAATTTAAACGGACGAAGATGCTGGGAATTTTTTTGGAATTCCAAATTGATGCGAATTTTGACAATCAAATAGCGTAATAATAAAATTATATTCATCATAAATCTCTGCAACGACTTCATTAAGTATGAAGTCATTATTAAAGTCGGGAATCTTTTCTAATCTTTCCTAGCAATTGGTAAGACCATGTATCTTTTGTGATCTTTCCCAAAGCTTTCCTCATATATGCTTTCATATGTAGTGGAACCATATTTAGAGATCATAAAATAAAAACAAATTAACCGAGAACGTTAGCAAATTAACCGAGAACGTTAGCATATCATATTGTTATTGTTTTGTTTTGTTTTTTGTTTTTTTTTTTTTACTATAAGATAAATGAAATACATTATTATTTTTATAAAATATTTTAAGTAAATTTCTATTTATTTTTATTTTTATCTTTTTCTTTCTCTAAATTAACAAATGAAATAAGTTATTATTTTTTCAAAATATTTAAATAAACTTTAAATTAATATAGAAAATATTTTTATTAAATAAAAAAATATTTATATTATTTTCGATGGGTGACTTTTAGGAAGGAGGGGGTGAGTGGTCACCATCCCACTTCGTAAGTAGGTTGAGGATGTGGCACCACACCCTCAATAAGTGTAACACAAGTTAAGCGGGTGTATCAAGTTAACGGTCTTTGGTAGATAAAAATATAGGGGCTCATAATGTTTGACGACACACATTGTGAAAGGAGGGTGGCCATAATGGCTTGTCTTGATATGCTAATGACAAGTACATCACCACATTCTCAAGAGCATAATAGATACTCTGGTTCGTAGAGGCAAGGCTTTATAGGGAAAGGGTAGGGGTTAGTTCATAGCTCAGAGATGAACAATGTGGATTTTTACTCTTGTGTCGTGGGGCATGCATACCTCCGGTATTTCCAACAGAGAAAAGCAAGGTCAGTTTACTATCCTAGGTCAGAGAATTTGTTTAGACTCCATATGTTAAGGAGCAACACTGTATGGGTGACTGCCTTGCTCACATTTGCAAACACAGGATTTTTGTTGCTTTTTCCTCCTCTACATTAGCTCACAGAATGAGTTGCATTATGCATTTTCTGAGGTGATAATTCTATTCACCTTTGGTTTATTCATTTTGGGTATATTAGTTGGCTCGTCGTTCATGTTATTCCTTTAGTTCTATTTGCTTAGTTGCTCGAGGAACTATGAAGTGTGGAAACTTTACCTTTTTTTTGTATTCAGGCTTCTGTGATCCATAATGAATTAAGAAAAGTCTCTCGGTAGAAATCACATAAGAGAAATTTTTGGTCCTAATGATAAACCACGCTTGTTGGTTCAAAACGCATCAGCCAAAAATGTCTCTTATGTGTTTTCTACTTATCTTGTTCAATATCGAGAGACTCGTTGTTGGTGAAGCTTGGGAAGGTTGGGAGAGCCTTGGGATTATACTGATGTAGAAACGAAGGACCTCTTGTTGAACCAGTGCTCCTAGTGTATTAACTTGAAAATCCTATAAGTCTGGGTTGTTAGGGAAATTACCTTTAGAGGCCATAGGGGCACCATTATTTCTTTGTCTATCTCTGTCAATCTCAAGTAAAGCAATGGGGGCTCCTCCGATTTCAATTTAAAGCTTGAGGCCACAGTGAACATTTGTGCTAGTAGAGTGGTTATCTTGGGGACAGGGGCAAGGGTGCAAACAAATTTCGAGTTGCAATCGACATCTGGTGCATAGGCAGCGCTGCTGACAAGGATGCCATGCAAATTATACCTTACCTAGGCCACCTATTGACTTTGATTGTTGTAGCGTGTGGTGGCTCTACGAGGAGGAAGCCAAATTTTCTCATCCTAGCCCATGGCCTTCTTGTGTGTCAACAGGTGCTACGCCAATTATGACTTTCCAGAGAGGCCGAGTCGGAAGAGGGGCAACCTACTTTGAAGAGCGAGCCCATAGAGGGAACACTCAGTTACACCAACAAATTGAAGGTTTCATTGCACGATATCAGGAACACAACTTGGTCCATGTTCAATAAAAATTGTCTAGGTCAAAAGAGGAACCTTCCTCTCATCGTACTATTAGAAAATCAGAAAGGCAAAAAGATTTTCTTATATAGATAATTACTTGTGATTCTTTTATCGTTATGTTCTCTTTATCTTTTAGTTCATCAAGTAATTACCAAAACAATGACACAAGGACACAGATGTAGGTGGATAACCAAGAAAAACCCCTATCTAGGGGAAAACCCAGTCAACAATTCTTCCTTCAATAGTTTCTCAAGATAATCCAAGATTCTAGACCCAGACAGAGACTTCCTCCACACCAAGTCAACCCTCAATCCTTCTTGTAGATGATAACCTTTCAAAAGAAACTTTGTCCTAGTAGCATCAACAATAGCTTCAACCCAGCAGAAGCTTCGACCAGACTTGGAGGACTTCAATCTCCCTTGATACACCTCAGAATTGAGTGAGAGTTGTCCCAATATTTCGATCTTGAGGTCTTCTATCTTATTCCATAAACTCGCACTTCTTTCCAGCTCCTTTTCTAGCCCTTTACCAACTTCCAGCTTCAGAGATCGAACTATGTGAGAGAGAATGATGTGCTCTAATTGAATTCGAATTGCCTTGTATTTATAGTCTTCTAGGGAGGTCGAATTACTTGTCTTGAGGGCAACTTGGTGTGGAGGAGACTAAATTCATTTTTTACTCAAAAATACTTCTTTTTACATGATTCAAAAGCCCAATAAGGGTCTCTTTTAATGTATAATGACTCTAATGACTCATAATAAATCCTAGAAGTCCTCAATGGGGGCTTTGAACTAAAACATGATGACCCAAGCATGAAACCCATGCTTTAATAAGTCATGATAATACAAATAAAAATATTTTCTTCATTCTTTTAATAAGTACATCTCAAATACATTTATGAAGACCAAACATAGTTACAAATTTCAATACTCCCTCTTAACTAGGGAGGTATTCTTTAGTACAAGTACAAGGAAGATCTCAAAACACATAAACCATGAAGAATTTTAGGCATCGTAATGCCATGGACTAGATCCCTGACAAGGGAAATCTATCCAAGGTCCTCCAACAGTTTAGGCACCACAATGCCATGGATTATATTCCTGACTAGGGCAATCTATCCAAGTGTGACTAAGATGGATTAAAGCTTTCAATCTCTCTAGGTACCATCAAGCTTACTTACTAACCATTAACCTAGGGATCCAGGTGTGTATCTGAGGTTAGAGCTCCATGACCAACGCTACCCTCCCTACTTTGGGAACTAGACATCAACACAAAGTGTCAACCATATGTCCTCCCAAGCAATGTCTCACACACAAAGCCTCAACTTCTCGATTATTCCAATCGGTAACAAATCCTACCTAATTAAACAGATCAACAACAAATCTCTCCCATTCAAACTAATCGACAACCCTAAGCATGTAAAACATGTCATCAAACCTTCGAATGATTTACCTACACAAACACAACCCCAATCAGTAACAAACTTTCAAATGTACATAAATAGATACAAACCTCCGAGGTCTTCTAGACAAATTGATGTTTCTTCTCAACTTTCCATAGTAGGACTTAGAGCTTTCCAAATGAATCTTGACAAAAGATTCCTCAACCATACAACTTCCTTTCCTACTTCTCACGCAACGACATATTCTACAAATAGATCCGGCTTCTTCTTATCTCAACAACCCTTCAAAATACTTACGATTATTAGTCCTGGTCTAGTGCATGACACGTGAAGTAGAGAACCATATCCATCACTCCCTCTTAACTAGGTAGGATCTAATCATTCCTATACAAGGAATATACTCAAGCTTCCTCTTAACCTAGGGAGATTCCTTTCATTCAAGCTCCCTCTTAACTTAGGGGGCTCAACTTTTTTTTTTCCACATCAAAGATCTTTCATGGCTTCCATCCTTCTTATCAACGTTATCATGACCATCAATATCACATTATGCTTATCAATTTTACTTTACGAACATCTTCACCATCTTGAAGATTATGTTCCTGCACAACTTAGATAGCAAGTACAACCAAATCTATAGAAGCATGAATTTAACCATATCAAATCACGAAAGAATTCAACTTTAGACATCAAATACTCACACTTGGTTACAAAAAAGAGACACATATACTTCGATTTCTTGCTAGGGTTTTTGTCATAAACCCTAGACTACATCATCAATACTTTGAGTATTTCATAAAAACTATCATTACATCTATGGTTTCAATGTTTCTTCTAGAGGTATGACATACCCTACTTCATCATTTAGCAAACCCTAGAAACAATTCAAACAAATATAGATCTACAATGTATCTAACAACTTTTGAATTCATATGTTAGACTTCCTATTAGGATTTCGTACAAACCCTAGATTTCATACATGAGATTCAACAATCAAAACCAATCACAACTCAGCTCAAAGTAACAACATGACTAGCTTCCACTAGGATTTGTTGTAAACCCTAGATTTTACTTATTCCCAACACTCATACCTCAAATTCAAATTTCAACAGTCTTACACAAATCTCAAATTATCACATTGTCATCATATATCAGATATTTGGACTCCTACTAAAGTTTAATTACAAAACCCTAGAATTCCGAAATACTATCATCCTAGAGAATCAAAATTCGACTATGGCTTAGTTCCAAACCCTAGGACTCATGACCATCAATAATTAGGTCAACTCATATATCTAGGATTCCATCATCATGCATAGGCATCTCACAACATGTGTTAGTCAAACCCAACTACACAAATATCAATAAGAGTTAGACATATAACAAACTTGATTAAACTAGGGTTTGGTCGAACAAACACACACATGCCAAGGATTTCATTTCTAAGACATTACATGGTCTTGCTTATACACACTATCAAACCCTAATGATCTAGGGTTTCAATATAAAGCATAACAAACCCTAAATTACTCCAACACATTTCCCCAACATGATTATTGACATCAATGGCAACACACTTGCAAATATCTTCACTAGGCCAATGCCCATCCAAACCATGCCAACTATCCAACAATCTCCCCCTTTGGCATTGATGGAAACACTACATCCTTATCTTCACTTTGATGGCCAAACCTCATGCTGCTTCCACACATCATCTTGCATGAGCCACCAATGGTTTTCTCTCTTCTTCATAGGCCATCATAGCTTCTTCACAAATTCTCTCCCCCTTTGACATCAATGGCAAGGGGCTACAAGTTGCTTCTACCTCCCCATGCAATCATTGACCATCAATGAATGAGGATCTAACTATTGATGTGAATTCTGCTCTGTCGACATCTTTTCAAGGATCCATCCCCGCTGCTACTCCATAAACTGGGCATATGTGATATGCTCCCCCTAAGCCTGTACTGCCTCTAGTTTTGGACACCTTATGGCTACTAGATGAGTACTATCTCCACTAATGCATCTTTTGTACCAATTTAAATTAAATTGATACCAATTTAACTGCTCATGGTATTGTTGTTATTTCTAATACCAATTAATGATGATGCATTTCGGCTCACACTTCACTGTTGTTGCTGCTTTTGATACTGTGCTCACTTCATTTGAGCATCTCCACTTCTCCCCTTGAGATCATACTTCTATAATAGGGACTGCTGCTCAACTAATACCAATTGTACCAAAATAAATTATACAAATTGGATACACTACCAGGCAAACTCCAATACTTCTTTCTCAAAAATAAATTCCCCATTGCATAATAAAACTCACAATTTAAATGAAATAAGGGTATTTCACTCAAGATGCAAACCTTTCATTTGCTCAGTGATCTTCCTTTCTGAGGTTGACAATTGTTGCCTGCCACTTCCTATCAAAGCCGCTCCCTTTGAGCCAATGCTCTATGATCTCTTGCAATTGCTTTCTTGTCTCTGTGAGGGGACTAATCTTATGGACCTGACTTGACTATGAGATTTCTGTCATTCCACACTTCCATTGCATCCCATCTTCTTCTTCCCACAACATAAGATATTGTTGTGTACTCTTCATTCTAGCTGCACTCCTCCTTTTCAATGCTAACATATTCAAAATAAACTAATTTATTCTCGTAATCAACAAGAAGGCATGACCATATCGTCATCAATTAGATGCACCTTTATGTTCATTATTTTTGGCTTCCTGCATCTGAATTATCGGCCTCCCTTGAGTTTTCTCTTCCTTTACTGAAGAGAAACAGAGGATCTACTCCCCCTAAGTAGATCATCCTCCTTCTTCTTCCAGACCTTCAATGGTCGAATCCTGACAAAAGAATTACCATATTGCTTCTTCTTTACCCATGTTTGGGCCTTCTCTTGACTGCACAAGGCTAGATGAAACTTCTCTTTCACCTCCTCTTTCTTCACCCAGATCCTCTTGTTGCTTTTCTTCCTTACAGAGGGGTCCACCATAAGTGTAAGAGGATCCTTCTTCTTATTTCTACAACTATCTTTCTTGTGCCTGAGAGTGCGATAGTTGTAGCATTCAACATGGCTTAAAAATGGGGCAAAGGAGTTACTCTTTTTTGCAACATTCTTGTCAAAACTCCTAATACAACAAACATGCATTCTCCTGACCTCTTTATGATTTCTTGGGTTGTTGCTACCCAACACATCCCTTTTCCTTACATGCCATCTACATTCTATGGCTTTATGTCCAAAATTATTTCAAGAAAAATAATACCCATAAAAAGGCTTCTGTTGACAAAGGTTACCTTTTCTTTGAAGTCTCTTTTCTTGAGAAGGAAGGCTCCTTTGTTGGCTCTTCATGTGCCTTCCATGAAAACTTGCATTGTTTCCATGTACTCTTTCTTGCATCTGCCTAGCCCTATTATGTTGCACTACCAATTGTTGCTTCCTAGCCTTCTATTGTTGCCTTTCCTTCTTTCGTAGTTGCTACTTTCCATGATGTTGATGTTGTCCAACAACCTTTCTTTCTTTTTGTTGTTGGAATCTTCAACCACCTTTACTTGGATAGTTGACCTTTCCTTCTATTGTTGCCTTTCCTTCTTTTGTAGTTGCTACTTTCCATGATGTTGATGTTGTCCAACAACCTTTCTTTCTTTTTCATTGTTGGAATCTTCAACCACCTTTACTTGGATAGTTTACCTTTAAACCTTCACAATCTTGGAGCTTGGTTTTTCCTTGAAATCCAAACCAACCTTGATGAGCGGGGATCTCTGCTTAACAAGAATATCATCCAAGGCCTTTGTGCTCCCCTCAAGCTTATGATATTGAGAAAACTCTATTTTTAAATTTTCTAAGTCATGTGTCAATTTGACTACCTCATTTTGTAGTCTCCCACAGTAAGCTTCCTTCTCACTCAGCTGATTGGCTAACTTCCCATTAAGTATGCTAACCTCTTCTTATTGAGCATTTAGATCAACTAATGTTTTGCTCAATCTTTCATTATCAAGCTCATAAATTTTCAGTTTCTCCTCTTGGTTGAGATTTGCCTTTGATAGGTCCTTGATCTCCTTTAAAGCAAACATCAACTTATTTCTAAAAAAGATCATTTCATCTAGATCTTTTTCCTCACTATTAGAGATGCTAGCTGAGACACCATAGAGATCTAAAATAATCTCTGTGTCCATGGAATCTTCCACAAGTCTAAGGGGTATTCCATCTTCATCACTTTTAGTGATACCCCTATTCTTTGCATGGAATATACTCTATTCTCCTTCAGAGGATCCCTCATTTGCTATTGCTACTAAAATGGATCTATCTTTATTAAAACTACTAGATGCATGAATCTCTCTATTTTCAAGTGATTCACATGAACATCTAGATAATGAATGATCTATTTCCTTACATCTATCACAACAAAATAGCATATGTTCCAAGCAACATGGTCTCTCTTCTGAGACTTCTTCATCATCACTAAGAGTGTGATGAGCAACAACTTCTCCATGTTCTAGTTCATTGCTAGAGAAACAGGGCTGCTCAGCCTCTTTTAGAGCCACATGGATATCTCCTTCATACAACCATTACAACTTGTGCAACACTTCCTTTGTTGACTCACAATGCCTCACTTTATTAGCATCCGACTTAGATAGCCTTTTCATGATAATATTCTAGGCTTCTTCATTCTACTCACTATTTTCTCCATTTAATATGAAGAGCCACATAGCAACATCCAAGGCCATTAAATAGCCTACCATTCTAACCTTCCACAGCTCATAGTATGATCCATTTAAAAATGGAACTCCTTCTATTTTTAGCTAGACTCTATCAACCATTGTTTCCCTTTGATCTACCTTCTAGCGATTAAGCTATTCCTGAAGGAACTTGGCTCTGATACCAATTGTTGAAAACAATGTTAATACTGAGAGGGGGGTGAATCAATATTAAGGCTAATTTTTAACTCTTTATGCCAATTAACTTTTCTTATTCAAACTTAGCAACCATCCACATAATCAACATCAACATATAATATGGCAACAATATGAAATAAACATGCAAGCACACAGCATGAGCGTCATATACATAAAACAAAAGGTTTTACGTATAAACCCTTTCGAGAAAAAACCACCAAAGCTTGTTGTTGTTATTGATGTAATATAAGAGCACCTACTCTATTACATCAATATGTTTTGTGAGCCACCACTCACAGGAAGCACCAACTCCCTCCTTTTGTAAACACCTATCCAACTTACCAGAAGCACCATGTGAAGCACCAAATTTCAGCTCCTTGGATTTCTGCAAGCACCAACTTGTAGGAGGCACCAACCCTCAAGCCTTTCCAAGCACCCACTAGAGATAGAAGAACCAACTCCCTGTATGCAGGCTCCAACCCACACTCAACAAGGAACTCAATGTTCTCTGTCATTGGCAACCACTCTACTTGATTTCAGCTCTGTTCCCTTCACAACCTTTGGCCTGCTCTACTCATTCTACAACAGCTCACTGATATGCTCAATAACAGTCACTCATCACAGCTCCTAGCAACACTCTAATGTTCTCGCCCTTCTGAACAATCTGCAACAACTCACTGTTTCACTCACAAGACTTGCCCACACAACGAGGCCACACAATCCTCTCTGAAATATTCTCTTCAACTTCATATAGTTAGCTCTCGACCCTTTTTTTTATTCTTCAATCCCTCTCAGCCATACACATCGTAGCACTAGCTAGCTCGACCTACTTCACACAACAGAGACTCACTCAGCCTTTCACACACAGGAGCACTTTTTCTCACGGGGTCTCTTTCCTCTGCTTTGGCACACACAACCTTTCACAACAGAATAGGCTCACTTTTCCTCACACATAATAGTGCATTCACCATACCAATCTCTCCACTCAGCTCACTCAGACAAATGTTGCTTTTCCCACTCTGCTCAGCTGGGATTCTTTGTTTTGTTCCTTTGCTGCACTCAAGTGGATGTTTCCACTACTGTCCTGTATCCATACTGCACGAGTGTACCTTGACATGGATTTTCCATTCTATTATTACTTTTGACTTGGTCTCTGCCACTGTATTAACCATGAGAATGTGAACCTGATTGTTTCTTCATACTGACAATTAATTCAGTCCACCTGCACACTCCAACCAGACATTGTCCTTTCTGTGAACAATTCCAATATCACTGAGGTTCTCCATGCTCATTCATGGTTTCATACAGTTTGGTTGTACTGCAGGATGGCTTCTCTATGGAATGTTGTCCTCATTACCTTGCCTTTGCTCTTTCTACAGATCCATCTGACTCCATAAGCCAACTCCACCGATTTGCATTTGTTCTTCGACTGTTGACCTATTCATCACTTTAAATCACTAAGGCATGCATCGGAGCACAAAGATGGCTTGTATCACCTCAAGGCATACCCAACACTCTTTTATGGAAATCATGGTCCTTGCTGCCTTGACCCAACAATCTTTGACAGTCACCATTAATCTTGAGACCAACTCCTCTGCATGAGCCTGGTCCTTGTTGTTGACTCATCCATCTATCATATACCTTTGTACTGTCATATCAGAGCCACAACATATCATAACTCATACACGAGAAATGTTATGATGTCACTTAGTTCCTATATCCACAACCCCTTGGTGCTTAGCTCCTTGAGCGTTTACTGTCTCATATGACTAGGCCAGTGACCATCGGCTTAATGCCATATCGGAGCCCCCTTTGTATTGTAACTTCTACAAAGTTCTAATTGTGTCTTAGCTCCTTCTGCTTAGCCCTCACCACATTTATCATCATAGAATTGTTGTCTGTGACCGTCAGTGTAGCACATAGGTGCCAAACCTTCAGACTCCCGCCGGGGACAATCTTCCTTTGCTACTTCTCTGTGCCCTTGGCTCTATGGATTTACATGACTAAGAGCCTACCCAATATCAAAAGTCCCCTCAATTGGAACTTTTCAATAACCAATTGTCCTAGAGTTCCTATATCTTAATCCTTTGATATGACATCATCACTCCATGTGGCGTCTTTATAGCGGTGACACATGTCACCTTGATTTGGCACACTAGGGCACCCATTATTGTTGAATCAGCCTGCCACGTGTCCTGTTGTACTAATATGTCATGCTGACATAATATGAACTTTAGCTTATCAGAATCCATGAAAGGTTCTTTCACTGTCAAAGAGGCATACTATTTATCTGAGTCTCAGTCTATGGATGAGGAGAATCTTGAATGGAAAACTATATGGGGAAGTAAATGGTGGCCGGAATTTTCCCTATTCATATGGCTTGTAGCCAAGAACAAGATTCTAACTTGGGACAGAATCCAAAAAAAAGGCTTCAGCGGACCTTCAAGATGTTGTCTCTGTAAAAACGCAGAAGAGAACCGGTCTCATCTCCTGATTTACTGCTCATTCAATAAGAAAGTATGGAGGGATATAAGAAAGATATTTGGTAAACCGGAGATGGGTCTCAGAGACATCAACACAATCATTTTCCACTGGAATCAGGAGAAATTTCAATGCAAAGTTGTTAGCAGAGCTTGGGATCTTATTGCAGGTTTCGTTCTATGGATGGTTTGGAAAGAAAGCAATCGCCGGATCTTTCAGGACAAAGCCAAAGATCCAGAAATTATATGGAAACGGGCGGTCAACTTAATGAGGGAAACAGTCTTGGCAGAGAAATGGGATGTGGAGGATTGGAAAGCGAACCACACAGAGGAGATGATTTTGAACAAACTGAACCTAAAGTATGAGATGGTTTTTCATAAACATGGTAGCAGGCATAATGATCGAATCCAAAATCCTGACAACTTTATCTACCCCAGAGATAACTTTATTAAATTAAACTTCGATGGAGCATCGAAGGGGAATCCGGGCAATGCTGGTTTCGGAGGTATTTTTCGCGATAGTCAGAAATAGGTAAGGTGGATTTATGCGGAATGGGGCGGGGAAATGACGAATAATGAGGCGAAACTTTGGGCAATCCACCAAGGGCTGAGGATTGCAGTCAGAAATGGTTATACAATAGTTGGCGATTCTCAGATTGCGATTGAAATTTTGAAGAAACTTAGCAATGGAAGAGATTGGGAGAGAATAACAAACAGTTGGAGGACAGCTGGAATTGTACAGGAGATAGCAGGTTTGCTAAGAAGGATAGATTATAAATTACTTTGCCATGTTAGGAGAAATGGGAATCGCGCAGCCGACTTCCTGACGAATTGGGGTTGTAAAGGACGAGACAGCATGGTAGAGAGCCAATGGAAATCGATTTGCGCTAGCAGGGATTGGTCAGACTTGGCAATGATTATCAATGAGGATCATGCACAGGCAACACGCGAGAATGTCAGAAGAAATGAGTTGGACAGGTGAATGGGATTGGAGATCCCGATTCATGAATGCAGGTCAGTTGGGACAGAAGATTGATTTGATGGGAATGCACCGAATGGTTCACCGACGGCGTGCGTGGAAGAAAGCTCAGGATCATTCCCACTGTGAAATAATTAATGCATACGATCGGAGAGGAGGATGGAGCGGCTTGTCAGATCTACTGACGGTAAACTTTAATCCGGGTATGATGGCCAGGAGAGGCAACATCCCGGATAATAATCGACGGCAGTGTAATGCCGATTTAGTCGCGTACTTTGGCAATTGCATAGTGATAAAACCCCAGACAGGCAAGGAAAAGCCGCAGTTCTACTTTTTCCTAACTCAGAGCGCAGAGGGCGGGACAGGAACGGTTCAGCGAGGCAGAATTGCTTTCCACTGGCATAAGAGCATAACTCGTGGCATTATTCGAACTACCATGGAGACTAGGATGAAGTCTAGGGTAGCGGAGGAGCCGAAGAGCGCAGTGGACAAGAACAGGGATAGGAAAGGCAAAACTATTGCAAATGAGGAGCTCCCAATAGAAATTTTTGAGATTGAGGACGACCCTGTGGACGCTGACCCCTGGTGCGAATCCCACAGGAAGTATATAGTCCAAGGCATTGTTGTAGGTGCTAGGAATCAACAGGCGAAAGGGGATCAGCCAGCCTCACCGGAGGAACGAGTAAGGAGATACGGCAGGAAAAGAAATGTTAAGAGTTCGAGAAATAGAGCAGCCGCGGGTGGTATGAGAGGTCGGAGGCAGAGAAGGAACGCAGGTGATAGAGGAGAGACTTCCAAGCAGGAAACGACATTTGCAAAAAAAGCAAGAAGCTCGATAGAATAGAAAATTTGCCAGGCTGAGAGAGCTTACCAGCAGAATACAAACCTAGAGATCAGAAGAATTATACAACACCTGGAGGAGGAGTCTTTACAAGGCCAATCTGACGAAGAAATGGAGGATTGGGAATTCTTACTGCAGGACCCAGGTAACACTAGGGGTAGAATGTCTTTGTTCAAGCAATCGCTCCACATGTATTTGGTCATGAAAAGGTTATTAGCAAAAGCTCTTGAGCAAGTTGCTACTGAGATGGCGGAAATAGCGCAGGGAGGCCCAAAGATGCATAGGGAGCTGAGGTTCATTCACATTGCTCTAGAAAGACAAGAGGAGAAACTGGATGAATTACATCAGTTGTTGAAGGGAGATCATCAGGGTGCAGATGGAGGAGCAAACCAGAGACCTGCAACTGAAGATGTTTGAGGATTAGATATGTATAGGAAAATACATAATTTTGCTAAACATAGTTTTTTGCATGTTTTAGATAAAGGGAATGCTTTTATGCAGGATTAGAGGTAATCAGGACTGTCTAGTTCATCTTGCCAAGATTTTCAGACTTTGGACCCTCTATTTCTGCTCAGCTCTTAAAAACTTTAGATGGTTTAAATACTCGGTTTCCCCATGCGGGCAAGTTATTTTGCTCTGGATCTATGTACTATTTTATTTTCTATAAAGTAATAGAAAGAGTCCCACCTCAGCTTACAAAAAAAAACTTTAGCTTATCAGAATCAATCTCATGCTGCCATGTGTCCTACCAGGAGGAGAGAGAAGGGGACCCATCAACCCTTGGATTTGCAACAAAATCCTTTGTTAATATAGCTTGGCATTACTCAAACCTTTTTAAAACTATTGGAACTACTGGACACAGAGACTTCTTAAAGTGCCTCAGTTAAGAAGTTCTGATACTCCAACATCTCAAACCTTTGATATTCCGCTATTGTCTGATCTTCGATATGACCTCCTTCGATGTCTTGATATTCTTTGATATCAGCCTTCCAATGCTCGTATGTCCCTATGCTAACCTTCGACATTTCGATCCCTGATGTTTTGGTATCCAGATATCTAATATGCGAATGCACCAATAAGTTGACCTCCAATTTAGCCTACTCCAAAGTTCCGATATCGGGTCTCGATGTGCTTAGACCTCCGATATACCGATGTGTCGATATGTTGACCTTCGATATTCCAATGCGCTAATCTGATGACCTCCGACATTCTGATCTTTCATCCTCATCAAGGCATCAAGTCCCTTGACTTAGGCAGACCATATCTTTTGATCTAGGACTCCATTGTTGGACTTCCACTCACCGTTGGAAAGCTCTTTCAGAGCAGTTTCCAATGAAAAGGGTCTGATGTAGGCTTTAAGCCCATCTGAGGCCTACAAAATTGTTGCAAAATCTCTGCCATTGTTTTTCTCCTTAACTCTCTTTCCTATCATCATTTTATGGCTTTTTCAGTAAGCCTGCTACTGTGATGATTTTCTACAAAGCACTTCAACAACCATGGGATTCCATCCCGACTAACACAGTAGTCATCATTTTATGGCTTTTCCGATAAGCATGCTACTATGATGATTCTCTATAGAGCATTGTAGCAACCATGAGATTTGTCCTCAGCTATCACTGCCAACATTTGTTATGACAAGTATCCATGCTAGTCTGGTTGACATCAATGGAAACACTCATGCCAACTTCCCAACACATCTCCCTAGCATCACTGTTGACATCAATTCCAACGCACTTGCAGATATCTTCACTAGGCCATTGGCCATCCAGACCATGCCAACTGTCCAACAAAGAGAGATAGTGTGTGCAATGGGGGGGAGAGACTGAGGGAGGTGGGAGAGAAAGGGAGAGAGAGGGGATGTAATGACCCACCTACAATTACAAACATAATGTGAATATTAACATGCATACGGGGCATCCATATGATAGCTACATATGCATGACCCACATGTATTGCAATAGTATACATATCAGCTAATATTGAAAAATATTAAAGCTTAAGTTAATAAATCAATTATCGAAGTAAATTTCTAACTCACAATGATATAATATATATATTGAATGGGGCCTTTGATATATACCACCCATATATATATATAACAAAAATAAAAATTAATAAAATATAAATTTAATTTAATTAATTTACAATAAATAAAATTAATGTAATTAGATATTAAAATAAATGATTTATTAAATCTATAAATAAAACAATTTAAATTAATAAAATTAACATAGTTATAAAAGTAAATAAGGTACCAAAGTGAACGGTATAAATTTTATTATAAAATATAATCAAACAACATATAAAGTCACACTATCAAAAGGAGGCGAACAAACAGACATAAAAGTATAATAGATATTGCAGGCAGCAAGTACTGAGAAGGGTCGAGAAGACTGTATGTATAGGCGGTGGAGGGATATAGACGACAAAATTGAGTAAATAAGGGAGTCGAAGAAACCATAACAGGGAAGGATTTTCCAGAGTTGTTTTCTGGGGATCGAGAAGGAAATTACAACAGAGAGCCAAAGACAGAGTGAGGATCACTGAGCCTTGATTGTTATTGATTAACATGGGCCAGAGTGCTACAATTTTGAAGCATTATGGAGCTAGGTATCGAGGTTGTGCCAAGTTTGGCAGGGAGGTTTTGGTCTTTTGGTAACGGGAACGAATTTGGAGCAACAGTAGACCAGGATCAACTTCAAAAGCGGAAACCAGGTATGTACTATGAATTAAATTTGGCAAAATCTACTTTAAAACACCAATCTATGAATTTTGGGATTCAATATTCTCAAATTCTGTCAATTTCTGAATTTAGGGTTTCATAAATTGGTATCGAAGGATTAATATTATTAAATTTTGTCTATTTCTGAATTTGGGGTTCTACAAACTGGTATCAGAGGATTCATATTATTAAATTTTGTCAATTTTTGAATTTGGGGTTCTTTAAAGGAAGAGAGACAGGAATTGAGAGAGAGAGAGAGAGATGGATTTGGAAGGGGAAGAAATACATAGAGAGAGA
>APFE031209141.1:28831-80124 GCA_000404065.3 Pinus taeda
ATATATATAATTAATGATTTTAAATTTTTTTTTTTGACAAAATAAGTGTTTATCAATCTATAAAATATAATTATTAGTTTTAGAGTTGTATTCTTTCTTACACTTAATAATTTGGTAAAAAGTCTCTAGTATTAAAAGATATTTACAAAATAGCATAATCTTTTAGGATTATTTAAAAAACCAACATATCTAAACATTGAGTCCATCTTTTAACAAAAACCATGGCTAGAAGTACTAGACCCCTGTGAACAACGATTCATTTTCCTTGCCAAAGCGGCGTTGGATCGAGCGCCCCCCAAGTCGAGTTGAGTGCCACCAGACTTGGAGTCCTCCAAAGTAGAGACCCGAGCACTAAGAGCATTGACCTCCATGAGCAAACCATTTAGAAATTGCTCCAAACTGCTATGTTCCTGGTCTAACTTGGCTTCCAAGAAGAACTAGAATGAAACATATTTAATAATGACCCTAATGCATCTTGGGATTCCAATAATAACTAAGGGATGGGGGCAAAATTAATAAAACTTTGATCCAACTCTATTATGCCTTGTCCCAATGTTAATTCTTTTTTGCCAAAGCATCAACCATCGAATTTAAATTCCTATGCACATGAAAAAACTCCAATTTTTCGATACCTTCTCAGCGTGGATCATTTATCGAATAACAAGCATTGAGTCACTTAAAATCATTAGTTGAATATTGTCTTTGCAAGAGTTATTTTCAAACCCTTCCATAGAGGATACTCAACTTTGTTTTTGGTCACGAGACTAAGTCTTCAAGCATATTATGACACAATTTTTTCATCAAGGCTGAACAATGTCCCTCTCACTCTTGTCTCCCTATTTAAATTATATTTTTAAGTATATAAATTTATTCAATATTATTTAAATTATTTTTTAAATATAATAAAAAAAATCAATATTATTATTTTACAACATATAATCACATTTTAAAATGTATAAATCAATTAGATATCATTTAAATTATACAATTTTGAAATTTACAAATCCAATTCTCATAAAATTTGAAAATGCATAAAAAAGATAACTACATTTTATGAAAATTAGCAATATATGTCCACAATATTGACCCATACTAAGGATATAACCCCTTCAATATTCACCTTCCCTATAAATATTCATCTAATGGTGAGTATTATTTATCAGTGAAAGTGTCACGTATTAATGAAAATAACATAATAATAAGGCATAACCCCCCCCCCCCCCCCCCCCCCCCCCCCCCTCTCTCTCTCTCTCTCTCTCTCTCTCGTATTATATTATTAGTATTTATATAATGGGAAAAGTGTAATAGACGAATTTTTAAAAACTCTTTCATATCTCTTGATTTAATCTGGCTCTCCATCCTTAAGTTTGTTTGTGAAATTGTTCTCATTCACCCTTAGTCTTCTTTAGATTGGAACAACGTTCTTGAGATTAGGATGTTTCGTTTACTTGAAGTTCAATCCTCCTCCCTTATTTCTCCTTCTATCTCCTCCCCCTTCCTCATTGTCCCAATCCTTCCTCTTGGTCTCTCTTTCCTTCTAGTTTTCATAACCTCAATTTTGATGGCGCCTCCAAAGGCAATCTAAGCCTAACCAAGTTTGGAAGAGTTTTCAAAAACTCGTTAAGGAAAACTCTTCACATCTATGTGGGTTTTAGGGATATATAGAAACAAGGAAAAAAAGCTCTTTGTGTTGGAGTAGGGCCTTTATATTGTTGACAAAAATGGATTTAATAAGTTGATCACTGAAGTGGACTCCTCCATCACCATCAAGATGGCCAATAAAGTTCAATTAGTTTTACCCATTAGGGGAATTTTGAGGTAAAAGATGGATTTACAAGATTAACTTTAAAAGGACCATTGAGGATTCAAGATGATGATATCATCCCTAGGGGTAAATATTTGGAGGGAAAAGAACAAAACTATTTTTTTAATTGTATTTCTAGCTTATATTCTTATAGGATTACTCAAATATCAAGTGCATACACCCGTTGAATGCAAAATTAAATTCCACATCCAACGAGTACCCACTCTACATACTTCTGAGTAGATTTGCATTGAAAAAAAAATGAAAATACATGAAAAAATATCTTGAACACCTGTTGTACGTGGAATTAAATTCCACATCCAATGAGTACCTACTTTTCATACTTCTGAGTAGACCCACATCAAATAAAACAAAAATGCATGAAAAATATACTCATAAGTATGCATAGTGGGTTCTCTTTGGATGTGGAATTTAATTCCACATCCAACGGGTGTTTACACTTGACATTTAGTAAACCTATAGGAATATAAGTTGAAAATACAATAACAAAAGTAGTTTCCTTTCTTTTTCTTTAAAAAATCATAATTCTTATTTTGTTGTTCTATTGATTGTTTGATTCATTTTGTTAGGAGGCCCATTTTAGACCTCAAAATTACCTTAATGTCCATTTATAATTTTAGATAGTTGGAGACTAGAAAGTAGTCTAGGTAGAGTGAGTCATATTTTAGAAATAATTGCAACACCTAGCCTATCTCATGTTAGAAGGATTGGAAACAAACTTGTGGATAGGTTAGCCAACGAAGGGAATATGCATAAAAAATCGCTATTGAACTGACCATTGACTCAAATAGAACTAGGTTCACTACGATTCTCATGCGAAGAGATCATTGATAAAAATATTGTTCCCCACCGAGGGTGTTTAGTAGGGGAAGCCAGGATAACATCTAGGGAAGTGTACAAGGCAATTAAGAGGAGGTTCAATAATCCCTATAAGTGGCATGTTGAGTTAATAGCTGGTGTGACGTGAGATCTCTTTGTTGACAATCAAGTCAGGAAGTAGGTTGTCCTTGGAGGACAACCCACCCTCTGGGCTAATTCTCTTGTACAAACTCCAAACATGAATGCAAATGGTAGGAAAGATGTAGGGCATGATGATATCGAAGGGGGGAAGCTCATCAGGGAATTTAAATCGTGAACATCCTACATGGAAACTCAAATGAAGTCCACTCTTTGGTCTGGTATCCTCTTTGTGAAAAGTTTTTATTTTCAATTCTCTATCCACTCGATTCATCTGAAGATATTTCTATTTTGGAAAAAAAGTTCTGTGTTTTCAATTCTTGGATTGGATATGGTTCTATGTTTCTACTTTCCATGCCGATAATCTGTGGGTTCTTTTCTCAACTAGGAATTCATGGATTTTGGAGTTGGGTTCTCTGTATTTTTGGCATAAGTGTGTTCTATATTGAAATCAAGGTAGCAACACATGCTTTTATCTTGTATCTCGAGGGTCATTTATTGTATTTTGGCTTAGGGTTGTTTTTGGTTATTCAACTCTTTTACTCAACCAAATTATTCTCTTGTCCTTCTCAAGACTTCCATTTGGTTTCTAATTAATTTTGTTAGGGAATTGGAGAGTTTTCCCTTTCTCTGGAAAATTCATAATATTCTTGCTTTGAATCAAAGGGTTTGGGAAAATTTAGCTTCTCGAGGCGGAAAAATCATTGTTCAATTTTGGACCCTTTCGAGTGGAAATTTTTGTTCATCATGGTAGGGTAAAGAATTTTTTGAGTTGCTCAAGTACTTTGGGAAGAAGGTGCAAAACATTTATATTCCTAATTATCTTTTGGATCCTCTCCTTGTTCTGGTTTGTTTACTTTGTTTGAGTAGTCGTTTCCCTCCTTTGAGTAGATTCAGAGATTTGGGGACAAAACAGATGGGCTCTTTAGTGCACTGTGGTAATTAAATTTTTTCTTTTGGGCATCTTCAGTCTCCTATTCAATTTCTTTGACATCTAATGGTTTTTGGCTCTATTACATCATGTATATTTGATTGTTCTTGATTCGAAGAGAGGTTTTACTTTTTCACTAGACTGGGTCAATCTGTTTAGTCTTTAGGCTAGACCATTCAAAGGTATATGTTGGGGTTCTCTTTTCTAGTTTTTGGGTTATTCATATTCTAAGTTTCATTGCTTGGAATGGAAGCACTCCATCTTTCTACTATTTTTTTTGCATGACTTGCCAAAGAGCCACCACAGACAACATAGACATGAGAAGGGGTCATTCTCCTCTGTCCTCTAGAGATCAATTGAAAATTTGAAAATCCACAAAAAGATATACTGACATTATTCTTGCTTTGGGGTAAAGGACATAAACTCATAGAGAGATCTTGTTATGTATTTAGGAGGCTTTGGAGAAGGTACACAAATTGAAAACCACAATCACCAATCTGATAACTAATATTTTTATTCTGACAAAGCCTACATGTACTAACATTGTGGTCCCATCCTATTTAGGTTAACTCCTCATCTCATAAAAGTAACCTCTATCTTGATGATTTCTTCTAGTACTAACAAATAGGAAGTTGATTCTCCTTCTAAGTATATAAAAAAAATGCACTATCTAAGTTTTATGGTTTGATTTATTGGAAAGTAAGAACTTTACTTTATATTTGTTATGTAATTGGATACTAAACATTTGATATGGAGGATGCATATATATCTCTTTTCTATGATAATATAACAATTTAGATTTAACTAAAAAAAAAAAAATTCCATGTAGCAATCATGTAAAATCCCTCCTATTACCCTTGTTTTTGTATTGTTAAAATTGTGACTATGTAATGTCAACATGGAGGCCATGGATGGCTGAGACATCATGTGTAAACATAAAATAAAATAAATGTAAATTTAATTGGTGACTTTCATGAATGGAGGGACACACAGATCCAAGGTTTCGAGTGGGTTTCTTGTTGCATGTTTGTTGTTTGTTTGTTGTGCTCCTATAAGTTACCTATGGATTACACCTATTGCATGCTTGTTGGGTGTCTATTGCATGCCATGTGTAGGATCATACCTGAAAATAATTGAGGGAGAGAAAATAAGTGAGAGAGGGGAGAAGTGAGGATGGCATCTTGACCTTCAAAGATAGAGGAGGTGGCATAACAGATTGAGCCACCACCTGACACATGAAAAATATGTGACTGGAGGAGGGGAAATGCCCATTTCTTCTTTAATTCTAGAACATGACTGAAGGGAAGCAATCAGGGAACACAAGGAGAGTGGTAGTGAAGGAAAAGGGAGCATCGAGCCTTTAGGGAAACAAGAAGAAATTTTGTTTCGAAGGGGATGAAGACACTCTCCTAGGTAGCCTATGGAGATTCAAAGTGGTCACCAAGGAGCATAAGAGTGAGCTAGTAAATAGTTGGGCACAAAAAGAGCAAGGAGCTCTTGGGAGCCAAATAGAAGGATTGAATTGGGCTAGACCTTGGGTGGAGGCCCTATGATTGAACTTAGAGGAGTGAGGGAGTTGTTATGGAACTTACTGCTAAGAGGGAAGTAAATAAGGAACTTAGACAATGGACTCCACATTATAAGTCTATGACCAACCTTTGTTGTGAATTTCTTGAACAAGCACTCCCCTTAGAATTTGGATTTGGCTAGGGGGTAGTCAGCTGCAAGAAAGATTGTAGAGTAGTTGGCCTATGGTTGGACAGATAGTTGAATTCCTTGCTTCAATTTCCAGCTAGTTTAACTCACATAGACATAGATAAGTGTAATGGTTTTTGCATATTTGAATGATGGATGATGGTTATGCTTGTTATGTTATTGGCTGATATGTGAATCTGTATGATTCATGAAAGAATGCTTGAATCACTATATACTCATGGTTTACAAGTTGTTGAAGTGTTGTAAATCTGTGCTTGTTACCATCTTCATGAATTGCAGGATCACTTATATCGTTATGACTGATTGTCTGAGGTTCACATAGTGAACCTGTTATTTTATGAGTTCTCAACCATCTTTTATGTGTATGAATTGCGAAGCTCACTTCCATACCCATGACTATAGGTTATCCTACATGTGATAAGTTTTATTTATATGTTGTGCGTTAAATGATTATATGCTGTGTGTTAAATGAGTATATGGTTAGAGCTGATAGGCAATTAGGTTATGAATGATGTGATGAATTCTACAGGTTTTGCACACTTATATATTGCTGTAACTTAGAATTGTAATCAGTTGTAACATCCTAAGATCCACCATTTTAACATGGCATAGAACCCACGAGAGACTTTTCTTAGGCCTTGACATTATCCTTGTAAAATTCCCCGAATTTCCCTAATTTTCTTTATTCTTCTAAGTTACTGCAGAAATATGGTGATCCAGGCATCCGAGGGTTGCAAGGGCTAACACTCTAGTGTGGAGGCCATATCACCACAAGGACACATTTTCCCTTTTAAGAGTTGATGATGTCTAAGGTTGACTAGGTAGGGTATTTCTTTTGGATGAGAAATTGATCTTATCCGGACTGGGTTTCCCATCAAGGTGTAGTTGCATTTGGGATCTAAGGAATCCAAAGGTGAGTGAGGAAAGATTAAATGGGAAGGCTCAGATGCATTTGGGGTTGAATTAAGTTTTAGAGGATCCAATGATTTGAGAATTTGGGAATACAAGTGTGGCGAGGGTGCACGCCTCTTTAGAGGCCCAAATATGTTATGGCCCAAATAAAATGTGATGGGCCATGTTGTTGTCCAGATTGTACAAACACCACGACAACACTCAAGACAAGGGTTGTCACTCTGATTTCTTGTCCACCCCATTTTGGTTGTCTCCCAACAACATGCTATGGGGGGTAGTCCCTATGGAATGAAGTGAAGGGGGCAAGGGTGCAAACAAATTTCGAGTTGCAATCGACATTTGGTGCATAGGCAGCACTACTGACAAGGATGCCATGTAGATTATACCTTACCTAGGCCACCTATTGACTTTGATTGTTGTAGCGTGTGGTGGCTCTACGCGGAGGAAGCCAAATTTTCTCATCCTAGCCCATGGCCTTCTTGTGTGTCAACAAGTGCTACGCCAATTATGACTTTCCAGAGAGGCCGAGTCAGAAGAGGGGAAACCTACTTTGAAGAGCGAGCCCGTAGAGGGAACACTCAGTTACACCAACAAATTGAAGGTTTCATTGCACGATATCAGGAACACACCTTGGTCCATGTTCAATAAAAATTGTCTAGGTCAAAAGAGGAACCTTCCTCTCATCGTACTATTAGAAAATCAGAAAGGCAAAAAGATTTTCTTATATAGATAATTACTTGTGATTCTTTTATCGTTATGTTCTCTTTATCTTTTAGTTCATCAAGTAATTACCAAAACAATGACACAAGGACACAGATGTAGGCGGATAACCAAGAAAAACCCCTATCTAGGGGAAAACCTAGTCAACAATTCTTCCTTCAATAGTTTCTCAAGATAATCTAAGATTCTAGACCCAGACAGAGACTTCCTCCACACCAAGTCAACCCTCAATCCTTCTTGTAGATGATAACCTTTCAAAAGAAACTTTGTCCTAGTAGCATCAACAACAGCTTCGACCCAACAGAAGCTTCGACCAGACTTGGAGGACTTCAATCTCCCTTGATACACCTTATAATTGAGTGAGAGTTGTCCCAATATTTCGATCTTGAGGTCTTCTATCTTCTTCCATAAACTCACACTTCTTTCCAGCTCCTTTTCTATCCCTTTACCAACTTCACTCTTTTCCAACTTTCAGCTTCAGAGATCGAACTATGTGAGAGAGAATGGTGTGCTCTAATTGCATTCGAATTGCCTTGTATTTATAGTCTTCTAGGGAGGTCGAATTACTTGTCTTGAGGGCAACTTGGTGTGGAGGAGACTAAATTCATTTTTGACTCAAAAATACTTCTTTTTACATGATTCAAAAGCCCAATAAGGGTCTCTTTTAATGTACAATGACTCTAATGACTCATAATAAATCTTAGAAGTTCTCAATGGGGGCTTTGAACTAAAACATGATGACCCAAGCATGAAACCCATGCTTTAATAAGTCATGATAATACAAATACAAATATTTTCTTCATTCTTTTAATAAGTACATCTCAAATACATTTATGAAGACCGAACCTAGTTACAAATTTCAATACTCCCTCTTAACTAGGGAGGTATTCATTATTACAAGTACAAGGAAGATCTCAGAACACATGAACCATGAAGAATTTTAGGCATCGTAATGCCATGGACTAGATCCCTGACAAGGGAAATCTATCCAAGGTCCTCCAACAGTTTAGGCACCACAATGCCATGGACTATATTCCCGACTAGGGCAATCTATCCAAGTGTGACTAAGATGGATTAAAGCTTTCAATCTCTCTAGGTACCATCAAGCTTACTTACTAACCATTAACCTAGGGATCCAAGTGTGTATCCGAGGTTAGAGCTCCATGAGCAACGCTACCCTCCCTACTTTGGGAACTAGACATCAACACAAAGTGTCAACCATATGTCCTCCCAAGCAATGTCCCACACACAAAGCCTCAACTTCTTGATTATTCCAACCGGTAACAAATCCTACCTGATTAAACAGATCAACAACAAATCTCTCCCATTCAAACTAATCGACAACCCTAAGCATGTAAAACATGTTATCAAACCTTCGAGAGATTTATCTATACAAACACAACCCCAATCAGTAACAAACTTTCAAATGTACGTAAATAGATACAAACCTCCAGGGTCTTCCAGACAAATTGATGTTTCTTCTCAACTTTCCATAGTAGGACTTAGAGCTTTCCAAATGAATCTTGACAAAAGATTCCTCAACCATGCAACTTCCTTTCCTACTTCTCATGCAACGACATATTCTACAAATAGGTCTGGCTTCTTCTTATCTCAACAACCCTTCAAAATACTTACAGTTATTAGTCCTGGTCTAGTGCATGACAAATGAAGTAGAGAACCATATCCATCACTCCCTCTTAACTAGGTAGGATCTAATCATTCCTATACAAGGAATATACTCAAGCTTCCTCTTAACCTAGGGAGATTCCTTTCATTAAAGCTCCCTCTTAACTTAGGGGGCTCAACTTTTTATTTTTCCACATCAGAGATCTTTCATGGCTTCCATCCTTCTTATCAATGTTATCATGACCATCAATATCACATTATGCTTATCAATTTTACTTTACGAACATCTTCACCATCTTGAAGATTATGTTCCTGCACAACTTAGATAGCAAGTACAATCAAATCTATAGAAGCATGAATTTAACCATATCAAATCATGGAAGAATTCAACTTTAGACATCAAATACTCACACTTGGTTACAAACAAGAGACACATACACTTCGATTTCTTGCTATGGTTTTTGTCACAAACCCTAGACTACATCATCAATACTTTGAGTATTTCATAAAAACTATCATTACATCTATGGTTTCAATGTTTCTTCTAGAGGTATGACATACCCTACTTAATCATTTAGCAAACCCTAGAAACAATTCAAACAAATATAGATCTACAATGTATCTAACAAATTTTGAATTCATATGTTAGACTTCCTATTAGGATTTCGTACAAATCCTAGATTTCATACATGAGATTCAACAATCAAAACCAATCACAACTCATCTCAAAGTAACAACATGACTAGCTTCCACTAGGATTTGTTGTAAACCCTAGATTTTACTTATTCCCAACACTCATACCTCAAATTCAAATTTCAACAATCTTACACAAATCTCAAATTATCACATTGTCATCATATATCAGATATTTGGACTCCTACTAAAGTTTAATTACAAAACCCTAGAATTCAGAAATACTATCATCCTAGAGAATCAAAATTCGACTATGGCTTAGTTCCAAACCCTAGGACTCATGACCATCAATAATTAGGTCAACTCATATATCTAGGATTCCATCATCATGCGTAGGCATCTCACAACACGTGTTAGTCAAACCCAACTACACAAATATCAATAAGAGTTAGACATATAACAAACAAAATGAAACTAGGGTTTGGTCGAACAAACACACACATGCCAAGGATTTCATTTCTAAGACATTACAGGGTCTTGCTTATACACACTATCAAACCCTAATGATCTAGGGTTTCAATATAAAGCATAACAAACCCTAAATTACTCCAACACATCTCCCCAACATGATTATTGACATCAACGCCAACACACTTGCAAATATCTTCACTAGGCCAATTCCCATCCAAACCATGCCAACTATCCAACAATCTCCCCCTTTGGCATTGATGGAAACACTACATCCTTATCTTCACTTTGATGGCCAAACCTCATGCTGCTTCAACGCATCATCTTGCAAGAGCCACCAATGGCTTTCTCTCTTCTTCATAGGCCATCATAGCTTCTTCACAAATTCTCTCCCCCTTTGACATCAATGGCAAGGGGCTACAAGTTGCTTCTACCTCCCCATGCAATCATTAACTGTCAATGAATGAGGATCTAACTATTGATGTGAATTCTGCTTTGTAGACATCTTTTCAAGGATCCATCCCTGCTGCTACTCTATAAATTGGGCATATGTGGTATGCTCCCCCTAAGCCTATACTGCCTCTGGTTTTGGACACCTTATGGCTGCTAGATGAGTACTATCTCCACTAATGCATCTTTTGCACCAACTTAAAATAAATTGATACCAAGTTAACTGGTCATGGTATTGTTGTTATTTCTAATACCAATTAATGATGATGCATTTCGGCTCACACTTCACTGTTGTTGCTGCTTCCGAGACTGTGCTCACTTCATTTGAGCATCTCCACTTCTCCCCTTGAGATCATACTTCTATAATAGGGACTGCTGCTCAACTAATACCAATTGTACCAAAATAAATTATACAAATTTGATACACTACCAGGCAAACTCCAATACTTCTTTCTCAAAAATAAATTCCCCAATGCATAATAAAACTCACAACTTAAATGAAATAAGGGTATTTCACTCAAGATGCAAACCTTTCATTTGCTCAGTGATCTTCCTTTCTGAGGTTGACAATTGTTGCCTGCCACTTCCTATCAAAGCCGCTCCCTTTGAGCCAATGCTCTATGATCTCCTGCAACTGCTTTCTTGTCTCTGTGAGGGGACTAATCTTATCGACCTGACTTGACTGTGAGATTTTTGTCATTCCACACTTTCGTTGCATCCCATCTTCTTCTTCCCACAACATAAGATATTGTTGTGTACTCTTCATTCTGGCTGCACTCCTCCTTTTCAATGCTAACATATTCAAAATAAACTAATTTATTCTTGTAAAAGGCATGACCATATCGTCATCAATTAGATGCACCTTTATGTTCATTATTTTTGGCTTCCTGCATCTGAATCACTGACCTCCCTTGAGGCCCTTCTCTTCCTTTACTGAAGAGAAACAGAGGATCTACTCCCCCTAAGTAGATCATCCTCCTTCTTCTTCCAGACCTTCAATGGTCGAATCCTGACAAAAGCATTACCATCTTGCTTCTTCTTTACCCATGTTTGGGCCTTCTCTTGACTGCACAACGCTAGATGAAACTTCTCTTTCACCTCCTCTTTCTTCACCCAGATCCTCTTGTTGCTTTTCTTCCTTACAGAGGGGTCCACCATAACTGTAAGAGGATCATTCTTCTTATTTATGAAACTATCTTTCTTGTGCCTGAGATTGCGATAGTTGTAGCATTCAACATGGCTTAAGAATGGGGCAAAGGAGTTACTCTTTTTTGCAACATTCTTGTCGAAACTCCTAATACAATCAACATGCATTCTCCTGACCTATTTATGATTTCTTGGGTTGTTGCTACCCAACACATCCTTTTTCCTTACATGCCATCTACATTCTATGGCTTTATGTCCAAAATTATTTCAAGAAAAATAATACCCATAAAAAGGCTTATGTTGACAAAGGTTACCTTTTCTTTGAAGTCTCTTTTCTTGAGAAGGAAGGCTCCTTTGTTGGCTCTTCATGTGCCTTCCATGACAACTTGCATTGTTTCCATGTACTCTTTCTTGCATCTGCCTAGCCCTATTATGTTGCACTACTAATTGTTGCTTCTTAGCCTTCTATTGTTGCCTTTCCTTCTTTCGTAATTGCTACTTTCCATGATGTTGATGTTGTCCAACAACCTTTCTTTCTTTTTTGTTGTTGGAATCTTCAACCACCTTTACTTGGATAGTTGACCTTTCAACCTTCACAATCTTGGAGCTTGGTTTTTCCTTGAAATCCAAACCAACCTTGATGAGCGAGGATCTCTGCTTAACAAGAATATCATCCAAGGCCTTTGTGCTCCCCTCAAGCTTATGATATTGAGAAAACTCTATTTTTGAATTTTCTAAGTCATGTCTCAATGTGACTACCTCATTTTGTAGTCTCCTACAGTAAGCTTCCTTCTCACTCAGCTGATTGGTTAACTTCCCATTAAGTATGCTAACCTCTTCTTATTGAGCATTTAGATCAACTAATGTTTTGCTCAATCTTTCATTCTCAAGCTCATAAATTTTCAGTTTCTCCTCTTGGTTGAGATTTTCCTCTGATAGGTCCTTGATCTCCTTTAGAGCAAACATCAACTTATTTCTAAAAAAGATCATTTCATCTAGATCTTTTTGCTCACTATTAGAGGTGCTAGCTAAGACACCATAGAGATCTAAAATAATCTCTGTGTCCATGGAATCTTCCACAAGTCTAAGGGGTATTCCATCTTCATCACTTTTAGTGATACCCCTATTCTTTGCATGGAATATACTCTATTCTCCTTCAGAGGATCCCTCATTTGCTATTGCTACTAAAATGGATCTATCTTTATTAAAACTATTGGATGCATGAATCTCTCTATTTTCAAGTGATTCACATGAACATCTAGATAATGAATGATCTATTTCCGTACATCTATCACAAAGAAATAGCATATATTTCGAGTAACATGGTCTCTCTTCTGAGACTTCTTCATCATCACTCAGAGTGTGATGAGCAACAACTTCTCCATGTTCTAGTTCATTGCTAGATAAACAGGGTTGCTCAGCCTCTTTTAGAGCCACATGGATATCTCCTTCATACAACCATTACAACTTGTGCAACACTTCCTTTGTTCACTCACAATGCCTCACTTTATTAGCATCCGACTTAGATAGCCTTTTCATGATAATCTTCTGGGCTTCTTCATTCTGCTCACTATTTTCTCCATTTAATATGAAGAGCCACATAGCAACATCCAAGGCCATTAAATAGCCTACCATTCTAACCTTCCAGAGCTCATAGTATGATCCATTTAAAAATGGAACTCCTTCTATTATTAGCTAGACTCGATCAACCATTGTTTCCCTTTGATCTACCTTCTAGCGATTAAGCTATTCCTGAAGGAACTTGGCTCTGATACCAATTGTTGAAAACAATGTTAATACTGAGAGGGGGGTGAATCAATATTAAGGCTATTTTTTAACTCTTTATGCCAATTAAATTTTCTTATTCAAACTTAGCAACCATCCACATAATCAACATCAACATATAATATGGTAACAATATGAAATAAACATGCAAGCACACACCATGAGCGTCATATACAAAAAAAAAGGTTTTACGTATAAACCCTTTCGAGAAAAAACCACCAAAGCTTGTTGTTGTTATTGATGTAATATAAGAGCACCTACTCTATTACATCAATCTGTTTTGTGAGCCACCACTCATAGGAAGCACCAACTCCCTCCTTTTGTAAACACCTATCCAACTTACCAGAAGCACCATGTGAAGCACCAAATTGCAGTTCCTTGAATTTCTGCAAGCACCAACTTGTAGGAGGCGCCAACCCTCAAGCCTTCCCAAGAACCCACTAGAGATAGAAGAACCAACTCCCTGTATGCAGGCTCCAACCCACACTCAACAAGGAACTCAATGTTCTCTGTCATTGGCAACCACTCTACTTGATGTCAGCTCTGTTCCCTTCACAACCTTTGGCCTGCTCTACTCATTCTATGACAACTCACTGATATGCTCAATAACAGTCACTCATCACAGCTCCTAGCAACACTCTAATGTTCTTGCCCTTCTAAACGATCTACAACAACTCATTGTTTCACTCACATGACTCGCCCACACAACGAGGCCACGCAATCCTCTCTGCAATACTCTCTTCACTTCATACAGTTAGCTCTCGACCCTTTTTTTTATTCTTCAGTCCCTCTCAGCCATACACATCGTAGCACTAGCTAGGTCGACCTACTTCACACAATAGAGACTCACTCAACTTTTCACACACAGGAGCACTTTCTCTCACGGGGTCTCTATCCTCTGTTTGGCACACACAACCTTTCACAACATAATAGGCTCACTTTGCCTCACACATAATAGTGCATTCACCATACCAATCTCTCCACTCAGCTCACTCAGATAAATGTTGTTTTTCCCACTTTGCTCAACTGGGATTCTCTGTTTTGTTCCTCTGCTGCACTCAAGTGGATGTTTCCACTACTGTCCTGTATCCATACTGCACGAGTGTACCTTGACATGGATTTTCCATTCTGTTATTACTTTTGACTTGGTCTCTGCCACTGTATTAACCATAAGAATGTGAACCTGATTGTTTCTTCATACTGACAATTAATTCAGTCCACCTGCATACTCCAACCAGACATTGTCCTTTTTGTGAACAATTTCAATATCACTGAGGCTCTCCATGCTCATTCATGGTTTCATATAGCTTTGCTGTACTACAGGATGGCTTCTCTATGGAATGTTGTCCTCATTACCTTGCCTTTGCGCTTTCTACAGATCCATCTAACTCCATAAGCCAACGCCACCGATTTGCATTTGTTCTTCGACTGTCGACCTATTCATCTCTTTAAATCACTAAGGCATGCATCGGAGCACAAAGATGGCTTGTATCACCTCAAGGCATACCCAACACTCTTTTATGGAAATCGTGGTCCTTGCTGCCTTGACCCAACGATCTTTGACAGTAACCATTAATCCTGAGACCAACTCCTCTGCATGATCCTGGTCCTTGTTGTTGACTCATCCATCTACCATATACCTTTGTACTGTCATATTAGAGCCACAACATATCATAACTCATACACGAGAAATGTTATGATGTCACTTAGTTCCTATATCCACAACCCCTTGGTGCTTAGCTCCTTGAGTGTTTACTGTCTCATATGACTAGGCCAGTGACCATCGGCTTAATGCCATATCGGAGCCCCCTTTGTATCGTAACTTCTACAAAGTTCCGATTGTGTCTTAGCTCCTTCTGCTTAGCCCTCACCACATTTATCATCATAGAATTGTTGCCTATGACCGTGAGTGTAGCACATAGGTGTCAAACCTTCAGACTCCCGTCGAGGACAATCTTCCTTTGCTACTTCTCTGTGCCCTTGGCTCTATGGATTTACATGACTAAGAGCCTACCCAATATCAAAAGCCCCCTCAATTGGAACTTTTCAATAACCAATTGTCCTAGAGTTCCTATATCTTAATCCTTTGATATGACATCATCACTCCATGTGGCGTCTTTATAGCGGTGACACATGTCACCTTGATCTGGCACACTAGGGCACCCATTATTTTTGAATCAGCCTGCCACGTGTCCTATCATACTAATACATCATGCTGACATAATATGAACTTTAGCTTATCAGAACCAATCTCATGCCGCCATGTGTCCTACCGGGAGGAGAGAGAAGGGGACCCATCAACCCTTGGATTTGCAACAAAATCCTTTGTTAATATAGCTTGGCATTACTCAAACCTTTTTAAAACTATTGGAACTACTGGACATCGAGACTTCTTAAAGTGCCTCAGTTAAGAAATCTGATACTCCAAAGTCTCGAACCTTTGATATTCTGCTATTGTCTGATCTTCGATAGTTCGATATGACCTGCTTCGATGTCTTGATATTCTTCGATATCAGCCTTCCAATGCTCGTATGTCCCTATGCTAACCTTCGACATTTCGATCCCTGATATTTTGGTATCCATATATCTAATATGCGAATGCACCAATAAGTTGACCTCTAATTTAGCCTGCTCCAAAGTTCCAATATCGGGTCCCGATGTGCTTAGACCTCCAATATACCGATGTGTTGATATGTTGACCTTCGATATTCCAATGTGCTAATCTGATGACCTCCAACATTCTGATCTTTCATCCTCATCAAGGCATCAAGTCCCTTGACTTCGGCAGACCATATCTTTTGATCTAGGACTCCATTTTTGGACTTCCACTCACCGTTGGAAAGCTCTTTCAGAGCACTTTCCAATGAAAAGGGTCTGATGTAGGCTTTAAGCCCATTTGAGGCCTACAAAATTGTTGCAAAATCTCTGCCATTGTTTTTCTCCTTAACTCTCTTTCCTATCATCATTTTATGGCTTTTTCGATAAGCCTACTACTGTGATGATTTTCTACAAAGCACTTCAACAACCATGGGATTCCATCCCGACTAACACAATAGTCATCATTTTATGGCTTTTCTGATAAGCATGCTACTATGATGATTCTCTATAGAGCATTGTAGCAACCATGAAATTTGTCCTCAGCCATCACTACCAACATTTGTTATGACAAGTATCCATGCTAGTTTGGTTGACATCAATGGAAACACTCCTGCCAACTTCCCAACACATCTCCCTAGCATCACTGTTGACATCAATTCCAACGCACTTGCAGATATCTTCACTAGGCCACTGGCCATCCAGACCATGCCAACTGTCCAACAAAGAGAGATAGTGTGTGCGATGGGGGGGAGAGACTGAGGGAGGTGGGAGAGAAAGGGAGAGAGAGGAAGGATGTAATGACCCACCTACAATTACAAACATAATGTGAATATTAGCATACATACGAGGCATCCATATGATAGCTACATATGCATGACCCACATGTATTGCAATAGTATACATATCAGCTAATATTGGAAAATATTAAAGCTTAAGTTAATAAATCGATTATCGAAGTAAATTTCTAACTCAGAATGATATAATATATATATTGAATGGGGCCTTTGATATATACCACACACACACACACACACACACACACACACACACACACACACACACAAGAAAATTAATAAAATATAACACCCACACACACAACACACACACACACACAACAAAAAAGAAATTAAATATAATTTAATTTAATTTTATAATAAATAAAATAATGTAATTAGATATTAAAATAAATGTTTTATTAAATCTTAAATAAAACAATTTAAATTAATAAAAAATTAACATAGTTATAAAAGTAAATAAGGTACCAAAGTGAATGGTATAAATTTTATTATAAAATATAATCAAACAACATATAAAGTCACACTATCAAAAGGAGGCGAATAAACAGACATAAAAGTATAATAGATATTGCAGGTGGCAAGTACTAAGAAGGGTCGAGAAGATTGTATGTATAGGCGGTGGAGGGATATAGATGACAAAATTGAGTAAATAAGGGAGTCGAAGAAACCATAACAGGGGAGGATTTTCCAGAGTTGTTTTCGGGGGATCGAAAAGGAAATTACAACAGAGAGCCAAAGACTGAGTGAGGATCACTGAGCCTTGATTTTTATTGATGAACATGGGCCAGAGTGCTACAATTTTGAAGCATTATGGAGCTAGGTATCGAGGTTGTGCCAAGTTTAGCAGGGAGGTTTTGGTCTTTTGGTAACGGGAACGAATTTGGAGCAACAATAGACCAGGATCAACTTCAAAAGCGAAAACCAGGTATGTAATGTGAATTAAATTTGACAAAATCTACTTTAAAACATCAATCTATGAATTTTGGGATTCAATATTGTCAAATTCTGTCAATTTTTGAATTTAGGGTTTCATAAATTTGTATCGAAGGATTAATATTATTAAATTTTGTCTATTTCTGAATTTTGGGTTCTACAAACTAGTATCAGAGGAATAATATTACTAAAGTTTGTCAATTTCTGAATTTGGGGTTCTTCAAAGGAAGAGAAAGAGGAATTGAGAGAGAGGAGAGAGAGAGAGGGGGAGAGAGAGATGGATTTGGAAGGGGAAGAAATACATAGAGAGAGAAAGGGGGAGAGGGAGAGGGAGTGACAAGGGAGAGAGAGAGAGAGAGAGAGAGGGAGGGAGAGAGAGATAGATAGATATGGAGAGAGAGTGTGCATGTTTTTGGGGTGAGAAGGAGAGACAAGGGGAGTACAAATATAGATGGAAGGGGGAGAGAGGGAAAAAAGAGGGGAAAGAGAGGGAGGGAGGAGAGAGATAAAGATAGATAGATAGAATGGAGAGAGAGTGTGTATGTTTGGGGGATTATATATTTATATTATATATATATATATAGAGAGAGAGAGAGAGAGAGAGAGAGGGAGAGAGAGAGAGAGAGAGAGAGAGAGAGAGAGAGAGTATGCAGTTTGATATAGAGAGATAAAGAAGGAGAGAGAAAGGGAGATAGAGATATAGATGGAGGGGTAAAGAGGGACAAAGAGAGAGACAAAGAAAGGGAGAGAGAGAGAGAGAGAGAGAGAGAGCGTGACATGTGTTTATGGGGATGAGATAGAGAGACAAATAAGGAGAGATGGAGTGAGGTATAAAAATAGATGGCGGGGGTGGAGAGGGAAGAAGAGCAAGATAGAGAAAGGGAGGAAGAGGCAGGGAGAGAGAGACGAGGGAGAGAGGTAGGAGGAGAGAAAGAAGGAGAGAGGGAGGGAGATAGAAAAAAAATTGAAATGATTTCAGTGTAGATGTTGATTTCTACTCCTATTTGATTGCTTGCACTGGATGGAATAGTTCTAGTGTAGATAGTGATTTCTAATCCTATTTGATTGCTTGCACTAGATGCATTGATTTGAGTGCAGATGTTGATTTCTAACCTTATTCGATTTTTTGCACTAGATACATTATTTTTAGTGTAGATGTTGATTTCTAATCCTATTTGATTGTTTGCACTAGATTCATTGATTTCAGTGTAGATGTTGATTTCTGATTTGATGCACCTAGATGTATGATGTCCATTAATTTCAAAGTAATTATATTAATAACGTGAATTGATTTCAGTGTAAGCACATCTTTGCCGCCTCCATCTATATCTCTATCTTTCATTGCCTCTCCTTCTTTATCTTTCTATCTCACCCCCAAAAATACACACACACCCTCTCTCTCTCTCCCTCCCTTTTCCACTCCCTCTCTCTCTCTCTTCCCCTTCTCTCTCTCTCTCTAACATTTCTCTCTCCATATCTGTATCTCTTCCTCCCTCCTTGTATTTTCCTCTTTCTTCTTCCATCTCTCCCCTCCTCCATCTATATCTCTATCTCACACCCAAAACATACAAACTCTCTCTTAGTGTGCGCACATAAACATTATTCATGACGTGAATTGACATCTTTGTTACAGTAATTCAACCATAAATACAATACCTAAATTTTAGTCCTACATAGAATGTTCACTTACCCGAAATGTCTTCTTCTTAAAACTGTAAACTATTTATAATTGGCTATATTCTTATTGTTTCCATTTTCCATCATTCGACATTGTTAATCACTTTGCATTCAAACGTGATAATATAAAATAACTAATAGGTGTGACAATAAGAATAGTAGAAGAAAATAGTTTCAGATTGATCGCAATGAAGATTGTTTGTAGTTCACTATATTCTTATTATTCACATTTTCTATCATTCAGCATTATTACATTGTCATTTTGCATTTAAAATTTTTATTTCACCTTTTTTCATCATTAAAGTTACTAACAGTCTCTCTCATCTCAAAAAACTGAGATAACTAAGCAAAGATAAAGTTGAATTGACCAAATTAATATTAGACATATTTAGCATATTTAAAATGATCAAAATAATTATATGTTCAATAAATTTTGTATGACCACACAACTGAAACCAACCTAGATCCATCTTAACCTCGGACCTATCAAGCACCGAGAGGGATCAATTCTCTCGAGGTGCAAACATTTCCTCAAGTTTTGCACTCAAAAAAGAGGTTTGCTCCTCAAGAGGGATCAAATCTCTCAGGGTGCAAACATTTCCTCAAGTTTTGCACTCAAAAAAGACGTTTGCTCCTCGAGAGATTTGATCCCTCTCGGCACTTGATACATTTGCGGTTAAGATGGATCTAGGCTCATATTATATAAATTTCACATATGTATATATAAAAGCATTCTCATTTTTAATTTATTAAAACCTCGATTCAATCTTTATGGGAATATTTTCTGTAGGTGTGAGGATGGAGGCTTTAGATATACCTCAAAAGTAATTATAATTTTTTTGTTTTTAGATTTAATTAAAAATATTATAAAATTAAATTAAAATAAAGTATTCGTAAAATATTTTGATTTTGAAATAAGTTATAGTTTTTGGGCATGTGGCATTGATAAGCCATGGTATTGGCCCATGGTATTGTAACAAAATAATTAAAAGCCTAGATCCATAACATAATAATCAAAAGGCTAAATGACTCATGGTATTGATAAACCATGGTATTAGCCCATGGTATTATGAATTTCTTCCTTCCTTTCCCTCTCTCTCTATCTTTCTCTTTGGGGTTTGGTCCATGGTATTGTAAAAAACCCTATTTAGAAGTTAATAATATCCATTGTAAATATTCATGATTAAAAATCTTGTCATATTTTATCTACTTATTAATTAAATTTATAAATGATTATGAAATCATTATTTTAATTTATATGTAAAGTAGATGTTAATTTTTAAGTACTATTTATAGGTTATATTTTTAATGTGATATGTCTATATATTTTTTTATATATAAAAATTCATAATTTTATTAATAAAAAATAAATTTACAATATAAAAAAAAATCTAACATTCACATTCACACATCTACCCTACCTGAGCTATAGAATATCTTTAGCTATAGTAAGCTATAAAATATCTCTTAACCAAATAAGAAAGACCATCTAATAAAAATAAAAAAGACCATCTAATAATCAAAATATTGATATTGTCCAACCTCATCTTTTACAAAGTCAAATATTCACTATAATAAATGTATTTCACTTAAAGTAGCATTTAGATTTTCTATTTTTTGTATTCATCCTCTAACAGGCGTATTGTTTAAAATGAAAACCTCCACATCTAGTTGTGGTATAATTTCTTTTACTTTCGAAAAGAATTTTAGAAAAATATAAAATGTAAGAATACTTACTCCTCGGACTCCACAAAAAAATTCTTTTACCATAAACAAATAACGATGTTTAGATTATGTAGTGCGATGATCACCGTTACGTTGCTTAACATATAAAACAATGGTATAGGACGATGGGTATTTGCTATGCACAGATTCCAAAGTCTTAAGGGTTCTGTCGTTACATGTTGATGAATAGATGTATGTTACATTCAACGGTCCAATTTGTGAAGTCTTAGAATTCCATGAATATCCCAAAAGATGGATGTCATCATTGGAAATTTATGATTATGAAAATGGATGATTTTCAATATTTTATGTTTTTATATTTTTTAATAACAATTCTGGTTGTTAGAAAAAATTGTTATTATATATATATATATATATATATTATATATTTACAATTTTTTATTTTTGACAAAATAAGTGTTTATCAATCTATAAAATATAAATATTAGTTTTAGAGTTGTATTCTTTCTTACACTTAATAATTTGGCAAAAAGTCTCTCGTATTAAAAGATATTTACAAATAGCATAGTTATTTAGGATTATTTAAAAAACCTACAAAAACCAATATATCTAAACATTGAGCCCATTTTTCAGCAACAACCATGGCCAGAAGTACCAGACCCCTGTGAACAACAATTCATTTTCCTTGCCAGAGCGACGCTGGATTGGGTGCCCCCCAAGTTGAGTTGAGTGCCACCAAACTTGGAGTCCTCCAAAGTAGAGACCCGAGCATTGAGAGCATTGACCTCCATGAGCAAACCATTTAGAAATTGCTCCACGCTGCTATGTTCCTGGTCTAACTTGGCTTCCAAGAAGAACTAGAATGAGACATATTTAATAATGACCCTAATGCATCTTGGGATTCCAATAATAACTAAGGGATGGGGGCAAAATTAATAAAACTTTGATCCAACTCTATTATGCCTTGTCCCAATGCTAATTCTTTTTTGCCAAAGCATCAACCATCGAATTCAAATTCCTATGCACATGAAAAAACTCCAATTGTTCGATACCTTCTCGGCCTTGATCATTTATCGAATAACAAGCATTGGGTCACTTAAAATCATTAGTTGAATATTGTCTTTGCAATAGTTATTTTCAAATCCTTCCATAGAGGATACTCAACTTTGTTTTTGGTCACGAGACTAAGTCTCCAAGCATATTATGACACAATTTTTTCATCAAGGCTGAACAATGTCCCTCTCGCTCTTGTCTCCCTATTTAAATTATATTTTTAAGTATATAAATTTATTTAATATTATTTAAATTATTTTTTTAAATATAAAAAAAATCAGTATTATTATTTTACAACATATAATCACATTTTAAAATGTATAAATCAATTAGATATCATTTAAATTATACAATTTTGAAATTTACAAATCCAATTCTCATAAAATTTGAAAATGCATAAAAAAGATAACTACATTTTATGAAAATTAGCAATATATGTCCACAATATTGACCCATACTAAGGATATAACCCCTTCAATATTCACCTTCCCTATAAATATTCATCTAATGGTGAGTATTATTTATCAGTGAAAGTGTCACGTATTAATGAAAATAACATAATAATAAGGCATAACATCTCTCTCTCTCTCTCTCTTCTCTCTCTCTCTCTCTCTCTCTCTCTCTCTCTTAATATATATATATATATATATATATATATATATAATGGGAAAAGTGTAATAGACGAATTTTTAAAAACTCTTTCATATCTCTTGATTTAATCTGGCTCTCCATCCTTAAGTTTGTTTGTGAAATTGTTCTCATTCACCCTTAGTCTTCTTTAGATTGGAACAACGTTCTTGAGATTAGGATGTTTCGTTTACTTGGAGTTCAATCATCCTCCCTTATTTCTCCTTCTATCTCCTCCCCTTTCCTCATTGCCCCAATCCTTCCTCTTGGTCTCTCTTTCCTTCTAGTTTTCATAACCTCAATTTTGATGGTGCCTCCAAAGGCAATCTAAGCCTAACCAAGTTTGGAGGAGTTTTCAAAAACTCGTTAAGGAAAACTCTTCACATCTATGTGGGTTTTAGGGACACATAGCAACAAGGCAAAAAAGCTCTTTGTGTTGGAGTAGGGCCTTTATATTGTTGACAAAAATGGATTTAATAAGTTGATCATTGAAGTAGGCTCCTCCATCACCATCAAGATGGCCAATAAAGTTCAATTAGTTTTACCCATTAGGGGAATTTTGAGGTAAAAAATGGATTTACAAGATTAACTTTAAAAGAACCATTGAGGAATCAAGATGATGATATCATCCCTAGGGCTAAATATTTGGAGGGAAAAGAATAAAACTATTTTTTTAATTGTATTTCTAGCTTATATTCTTATAGGATTACTCAAATATCAAGTGCAGACACCTGTTGAATGCAAAATTAAATTCCACATCCAACGAGTACCCACTCTACATACTTCTGAGTAGATTTGCATTGAAAAAAAATGAAAATACATGAAAAAAATATCTTGAACACCTGTTGTACGTGGAATTAAATTCCACATCCAATGAGTACCTACTTTGCATACTTCTGAGTAGACCCACATCGAATAAATGCATGAAAAATATACTCAAAAGTATGCATAGTGGGTTCTCTTTGGATGTGGAATTTAATTCCACATCCAATGGGTGTTTACACTTGACATTTAGTAAACCTATAGGAATATAAGTTGAAAATACAATAACAAAAGTAGTTTCCTTTCTTTTTCTTTAAAAAATCATAATTCTTATTTTGTTGCTCTATTGATTATTTGATTCATTTTGTTAGGAGGCCCATTTTAGACCTCAAACTTACCTTAATGTCCATTTAAAATTTTAGACAGTTGGAGACCAGAAAGTAGTCTAGGTAGAGTGAGTCATATTTTAGAAATAATAGCAACACCTAGCCTATCTCATGTTAGAAGGATTGGAAACAAACTTGTGGATAGGTTAGCCAATGAAGGGAATATGCATAAAAAATCGCTATTGAACTGACCATTGACTCAAATAGAACTAGGTTCACTACAATTCTCATGTGAAGAGATCATTGATAAAAATATTCTTCCCCACCGAGGGTGTTTAGTAGGGGAAGCCAGGATAACATCTAGGGATGTGTACAAGGCAATTAAGAGGAGGCTCTATAATCCCTATAAGTGGCATGTTGAGTTAATAGCTGGTGTGACGTGAGATCTCTTTGTTGACAATCAAGTCAGGAAGTAAGTTGTCCTTGGAGGACAACCCACCCTCTGGGCTAATTCTCTTGTACAAACTCCAAACATGAATGCAAATGGTAGGAAAGATGTAGGGCATGATGATATCAGAGGGGGGAAGCTCATCAGGGAATTTAAATCGTGAACATCCTACATGGAAACTCAAGTGAAGTCCACTCTTTGGTCTGGTATCCTCTTTGTGCAAAGCTTTTATTTTCAATTCTCTATCCACTCGATTCATTTGAAGATATTTCTATTTTGGAAAAAAAATTCTGTGTTTTCACTTCTTGGATTGGATATGGTTCTATATTTCTACTTTCCATGCCGATAATCTGTGGGTTCTTTTCTCAACTAGGACTTCATGGATTTTGGAGTTGCGTTCTCTGTATTTTTGGCATAAGTGTGTTCTATACTGAAATCAAGGTAGCAACACACGCTTTTATCTTGTATCTCGGGGGTGATTCATTGTATTTTGGCTTAGGGTTGTTTTTGGTTATTCAACTCTTTTACTCAACCAAATTATTCTCTTGTCCTATCTTAAGGCTTCCATTTGGTTTCTAATTAATTTTGTGAGGGAATTGGAGAGTTTTCCCTTTCTCTGGAAAATTCATAATATTCTCCCTTTGAATCAGAGGGTTTGGGCAAATTTAGCTTCTCGAGGCGGAAAAATCATTGTTCAATTTTGGACCCTTTCGAGTGGAATTTTTTTTTCATCATGGTAGGGTAAAGAATTTTTTGAGTTGCTCAAGTACTCTGGGAAGAAGGTGCAAAACATTTATATTCCTAATTATCTTTTGGATCCTCTCCTTGTTCTGGTTTGTTTACCTTGTTTGAGTAGTCGTTTCCTCCTTTGAGTAGATTCAGAGATTTGGGGACAAAACAGATGGGCTCTTTAGTGCACTGTGGTAATTAAATTTTTTATTTTGGGCATCTTCAGCCTCCTATTCAATTTCTTTGACATCTAATGGTTTTTGGCTCTGTTACATCATGTATATTTGATTGTTCTTGATTCGAAGAGAGGTTTTACTTTTTCACTAGACTGGGTCAATCTGTTTAGTCTTTAGGCCAGACCATTCGAAGGTATATGTTGGGGTTATCTTTTATAGTTTTGGGGTTATTCATATTCTGAGTTTCATTGCTTGGAATGGAAGCACTCCATCTTTCTACTATTTTTTTTGCATGACTTGCCAAAGAGCCACCTCAAACAACATAGACATGAGAAGGGGTCATTCTTCTATGTCCTCTAGAGATCAATTGAAAATTTGAAAATCCACAAAAAGATATATTCTTGCTTTGGGGTAAAGGACATAAACTCATAGAGAGATCTTGTTATGTATTTAGGAGGCTTTGGAGAAGGTACACAAATCGAAAACCACAATCACCAATCTGATAACTAATATTTTTATTCTGACAAAGCCTACATGTACTAACATTGTGGTCCCATCCTATTTAGGTTAACTCCTCATCTCATAAAAGTAGCCTCTATCTTGATGATTTCTTCTAGTACTAACAAATAGGAAGTTGATTCTTCTTCTAAGTATATAAAAAAAATGCACTATCTAAGTTTTATGGTTTGATTTATTGGAAAGTAAAAAATTTACTTTATATTTGTTATGTAATTGGATACTAAAAATTTGCTATGGAGGATGCATATATATCTCTTTTCTATGTTAATATAACAGTTTAGATTTAACTAATAAAAAAAAAAATTTCCATGTAGCAATTATGTAAAATCCCTCCTATTACCCTTGTTTTTGTATTGTTAAAATTGTGACTATGTAATGTCAACATGGAGGCCATGAATGGCTGAGACATCATGTGTAAACATAAAATAAAATAAATGTAAATTTAATTCGTGACTTTCATGAATGGAGGGATACATAGATTCAAGGTTTCGAGGGGGTTTCTTGTTGCATGTTTGTTGGTTGTTTGTTGCGCTCCTATAAGTTACCTATGGATTACACCTATTGCATGCTTGTTGGGTGTCTATTGCATGCCATGTGTAGGATCATACCTGAAAATAATCGAGGAGGGAGAGAAAATAAGTGAGAGAGGGGAGAAGTGAGGATGGCATCTTGACCTTCAAAGATAGAGGAGGTGGCATAACAGATTGAGCCACCACCTAACACATGAAAAATATGTGACTGGAGGAGGGGAAATGGCCATTTCTTCTTTAATTCTGGAACATGACTGAAGGGAAGAAATCAGAGAACACAAGGAGAGTGGCAGTGAAGGAAAAGGGGGCATTGAGCCTTTAGGGAAACAAGAAGAAATTTTGTTTTGAAGGGGACAAAGACACTCTCCTAGGTAGCCTATGGAGATTCAAAGTGGTCACCAAGGAGCATAAGAGTGAGCTGGTAAACAGTTGGGCAGAGAAAGAGCAAGGAGCTCTTGGGAGCCAAATAGAAGGATTGAATTGGGCTAGACCTTGGGTGGAGGCCCTATGATTGAACTTAGAGGAGTGTGGGAGTTGTTATGGAACTTACTGCTAAGAGGGAAGTAAATAAGGAACTTAGATAATGGACTCCACATTATAAGTCTATGACCAACCTTTGTTGTGAATTTCCTGAACAAGCACTCCACTTAGAATTTGGATTTGGCTAGGGGGTAGTCAGCTGCAAGAAAGATTGTAGTGTAGTTGGCCTATGGTTGGACAGATAATTGAATTCCTTGCTTCAATTTCCAGCTAGTTTAACTCACATAGACATAGATAAGTGTAATGATTTTTGCATATTTGAATGATGGATGATGGTTATGCTTGTTATGTTATTGGCTGATATATGAATCTGTATGATTCATGAAAGAATGCTTGAATCACTATATACTCATGGTTTACAAGTTGTTGAAGTGTTGTAAATCTATGCTTGTTACCATCTTCATGAATTGTAGGATCACTTATATGGTTATGACTGATTGTCTGAGGTTCACATAGTGAACTTGTTATTTTATGAGTTCTCAACCATCTTTTATGTGTATGAATTGCGAAGCTCACTTCCATACCCATGAATATAGGTTATCCTACATGTGATGAGTTTTATTTATATGTTGTGTGTTAAATGAGTATCTGGTTAGAGATGATAGGCAATTAGTTTATGAATGATGTGATGAATTCTACAGGTTTATGCACACTTATATATTGTTGTAAATTAGAATTGTAATCAGTTGTAACATCTTAAGATTCACCATTTTAACATGGCATAGAACCCACGAGAGACTTTTCTTAGGCCCTGACATTTATCCTTGTAAAATTCCGCAAATTTCCCTAATTTTCTTTATTCTTCTAAGTTACTGCAAAAATATGGTGATCCAGGCATCCAAGGGTTGCAAGGGCTAACACTCTAGTGTGGAGGCCATATCACCACAAGGACACATTTTCCCTTTTAAGAGTTGATGATGTCTAAGGTCGACTAGGTAGGGTATTTCTTTTGGATGAGAATTTGATCTTATCCGGACTGGGTTTCCCATCAAGGTGTAGTTGCATTTGGGATCTAAGGAATCCAAAGGTGAGTGAGGAAAGATTAAATGGGAAGGCTCAGATGCATTTGGGGTTGAATTAAGTTTTAGAGGATCTAGGGATTTGAGAATTTGGGAAGACAAGTGTGGCGAGGGTGCACACCTCTTTAGAGGCCCAAATATGTTATGGCCCAAATAAAATGTGATGGGCCATGTTGTTTCCCAGATTGTACAAACACCACGACAACACTCAAGACAAGGGTTGTCACTCTGATTCCTTGCCCACTCCATTTTGGTTGTCTCCCAACAACATGCTATGGGGGGTAGTCCCTATGGAATGAAGTGAAGGAAAACAAGTTGAAAATCAACTTACTTGAGAGACACGGATGAGTGGCCTAGCCACTTGGTTGAATTTAAGCAAGATTATTGATTAAATTAGATTTTTCTATTATGAGAACAGTGCCTTAATGGAGTCACAAATTCTTGTTTCTTATGAATTGAAACCAAATGACCAGATGGACACCCGTTGCTTGAATGATAGACTAACCTATATGATGTGTAAGTCATAGGACCTATGTGAGATGTGGTGATCATCAAGTAAATTTTAGTTAAAGGCCTAGTCTAAGTGTAACCTTCCTTTAACTATTTTGAAGCTAGGCTTCAAGGTAGTTTGTGGGAAGGAGGCTTACAGGAAGCAGGCTAAAACCTGATGTGTCTCGTGTTGTAGAGATTGTGGCTCTGATGACTACAAGGTCACTGTGTTAACCACCGAAGAGTTGTCGAGACCCCTCAAGCTAGATAGGAAGGGTTGACCTATATCTCTATCAACCTAGCTTATGCTAGAAGGTAAATTACTAATGCAAATCTATATCTAGGATTCTTATGCAAGAGATTATGAGTGAGATTCATCTTGAGTTAATATTTTCTTAATTTGTTTAAGTACTTTGATTAGAAACCTTTTAAGAGTACTTAGTAATAATGAAATGCAATCTTAAACAAGATAAATCGCTTACAGGTATAAGTGCAAATTTCAACGATATTTCGCAAGATACTAAGCAACCCAAGATGCCAAATGCTAACAATAGTCAAATAGGATATTGAGCATAGACTTATGACAGTTTATATCAACAATACTACATCAGGAAATTTAGATTTACCAATGTTGTAGTAGTAGTACACAAACTACTTCAAATGATGAAAATTACTCAACACATTGAAGCATAAAATTTCCAATTTGACTAGTAATGTAAATTAGTTTCTTGAGCACACTTTATGATGGTGTATTCAACAATGTTTCAGAACTGATTTTAAGATTAAAATAGTAAGTAAAGATAGATAAGCAAGGTAAAAAACTACCCAAGCTAGATATCCAATATGCGAAAAAATAACAAAATGCATCAGAACTTGAAAATTTCAATTTTAGGGCTTTTGGTGAGTTTGTCTTAGCAATTTTTAGATTTGATATGATTATTACAACAGTGAGTAATCACAGATCAACAAATTAATCTAGCCAAAAATAGACGCCCAATACTTCTAAAAATAGAAAATTTTCACCAAGCTTGGAAAAATTTATTGTTTGAGTTTCTTTAGAGACTATGATTCATAAATTTCAAAACCGATAAACTAATTATAGGAGTAAGTTAGTTGCAAATCAGCAAGCTAAAAACACTGAATATGCTGCCCCAAATGTCTAAAAATAGTAAGTTTTTGCTAAGGAACTGAAAATTCAGAATTTTAGTCCTTATCAAGTATACGTTTCAGAAATATTTCAGACTTCAATTTCACAGTTATGTAGTAAATTCCAGCAAGCTAAAATGTTAGATCTAGGTGTTGGCATTATGATACAGGTATTGTCCTTGATGGCAACTTACTCAGATTACAGTTCACAGTATACGCATACGCAGGTTCACTCTATCCAAGGAGCATATACACGCAGGTTAACAGAACAAAAGGAGCGTATAACATATACACGCACTTTCACAAGAGGGAAAGCACGTACATGTTGGAAAACTAAGTTTTTGGTCTGAGGTATTTTTGATCCAAGGTATTTGGTCCGAGGTATTGACCCTAGGTATTTGGTCCAATGTATTGGTCCTAAGTGGTTTGGTCCAAGGTATTGAGAAAGGCCTACAACTATATAAGGAGGAGAAGATCATTATGCCAGGTGTGCAAGTATTGAATATCTGATGAAGTGTGATATCAAGTATACAGGTTATGGGTTCTGATGCTTTGCTTGATTTGAAGTAAGGATGCACCTAAGTGGTTGATGATGGATCGGGATCATAAGACCTGAAATGTATTATCATTATGTGGTTTGATCATGGATAGTCTAGATTTGAATACTGACGCATGTTTTATTCTGCAAATGTTATGATCTGGGTATGACTGGATTTGAAATAGATGTGAAGTTTTTAAGTTAGTATTTGCAGATCTGCACGCTGGTTCGCTTTGGTAAAAGTGCGTATACACGCTGCTCCGGCTCATGAAAGTAGTGTATACATTATGAAATATGATATTTGAATTTGCAGATGGTTCTAGTAGTTGTTGTAGAGTTTTGGGTTCTGCTTTGTGTTCTAGTGACTGTGTTTTGATGACAGTATTCTGAATGTTCAGATTGGTTGATTGTGATTTTCTTTAGTGATGATGGGCCTTTAGTGATTCAGTTGTGGGTGATTCAAAGATTGATGATTGAGTTTCAATGATTGGTTAATGCAGATGTATTTGATGGTTGTATTGCAACAGTGATTGATTTTGAGCTTCAATGTTGTTAATGGATTCAGTATGAAAATTAGATGAAACGCGGCCTTTAGATTGAGGTGTTGTGTTCCAGGAGTATCTAGTATGAAAATTTATGAAATGTGGTCCCTAGAGGAAGAGAGAAGGTCGTAGCGTTTTGTAGGTTGGCGCCTACATACTGCTAAACATATCGGCCAGTACAAGAGCCAGGGGGTTGGAGCTCTCTTCCAGTAACAATTGGAAAACGAGTGAAGGTTGGAGCCTTCAGTAGGTCGACACCTATGTACTAGTAAACGGATTGGCTAATACAAGAGCTAGGGGGTTGTAGCTCCCTTCCAGTAGAAGCTGGAGAATGAGAGAAGGTTGTAGCCTTCTGTAGGTGGGTGCCTGCGTACTGGTATGAGTCTGCACCAGTACAAGATTGTAAACAAGTTTTTCTTATATTAAAAGAAGACAACAGCAGGTGGTTTTTGTCCTACATTGGGTTTCCATCTTAAATCTTGGTGTTCATGTGTGTTTCTTATGTGTGATGGTTTGTTATGATATTACTACACATGGTTACTTTTTATATGGTTAATGAAGTACCGATGTACTAATTAAAGATCAACATATGATGAATTAACTGAATCATAAGTTTGCTAGATATACACTGGTTGCCTTAAATACAGTTGCATGTACACGTGAGTTACCTTCATTGAAGTAGCATATATAAATTTGAGTATGAAAAGAAAAAGATTATTGATTTGACTAATACTGATTCACCCCTCCCCCCCCGCCTCTCTCAACATTATTTCCAATACTAGGTCAAATTAGAGATGCCCAAGTGGCCAAAACTTGTGAAAACTTAGATTTTGCAATTTTAATCAATTTTGACCAATTAAAATACAATTTTAGGGCCTAGAAATTAATGATTTAACTACTGTAATGAAATTGAAGCAAAATAATGTTTTGGAGGTCAAACCAAGCTAGATATCCAATATGCCCAAAAATAACAAAATGCACAAGAACTTGAAAATTTTAATTTTAGGGGTTTTGGTGAGTTTGCCTTAGCAATTTTCAGGTCTGATATGATTATTAAAGCAGTGAGTTAATCACAAATCAACAAATTAATCCAGTCAAAAATAGATGTCCAATACTTATAAAATTGGAAATTTTCACCAAGCTTGATTTTTTTTTTTTGAGTTTTTTTAGAGACTATGACTCAGAAATTTTAGAATTGATAAACCAATTACAACAGTAAGTTAGTTGCAGACCAGTAAGCTAAAAATACTGAATATGTTGCCCCAAATATCTAAAAATAGTAAGTTTTATCGGGGAACTGAAAATTCAAAATTTTAGTCCTTATGAAGTATATGCTTCAAAAATATTTCAGACTTGAATTTCACAGTTTTGCATTAAATTCCAGCAAACTAAAATGTTAGATATAGGTCAAATTAGAGATGCCCAAGTGGCCAAAACTTGTGAAAACTTAGATTTTTCAATTTTAATCGATTTTGACCAATTAGAATATGATTTTAGGGCCTAGAAATTAATGATTTAATTGTTGTAATGAAAGTGAAGTAAAATAAGGTTTTGGAGGTCAAACCCTAAGCCCAAGGCCTTGAAGATCCCACTATTGAAAATCGTTGAAACTTTGGGATTACTTTATCGCTTATTAGATATGAATCTTGAGACCTTAATCTTGCAAAACCACCAAGTATTTAGCCTTAAGTCTTCAAATTATGGTTTCAGGCCAATTTTGGGGCAAAAGAAGCCAAAATTTGGAGAACAAGGACAAGGGAAGCGAATTTGCAGGGATAGATGAGCTAAGATGATAGATCGGGACATAAGGAGGTTAGAAATGGCCAAGAAGGGCCAAGGATTTTCCTAGTGAGGCTAGCATTTGGGAAATGAGGGTTTAGGGGTTAAGGCCTAGGCCCTAGGGTCTAAAGCCTCCACAAGGGAGGTGTAAGCCCTTAAGGGGTTGCGGCTAGAGGAAGGAGGAGAGGAGAGGAGGCTAAAGGGAGGAGGGTCAAGGGGAGAATGAGGGCTGAGGAGGGCTAGAGGAGGAGATTTGAGAGGAGGGAGGCTTGCGGCAGGGCCAGGAGGGCCAACGAGGAGGCCACAAGGACTTTTAGGCCTGCGACTAAGGAATGGAAGGGAAATAACAGCCCTAAGGGGTCACGACTAGCCCTAGGAAGGCTGAAAACCAAGATGCAAAGGGCAGAAAGGATGACGCTGGGGATAAGGATGGAATAACCGGGATAGAAGCCCTGAAAAGTATGAAACCCTTGCTCTGAATTTTTTTATGTTTTAGCTCTTTGATTTTCTGAAAATTCTTCCGTGGGAATCCTGCAAAAAATTCCAAGAGACTAGATCTTACCCTCAATGACCTAGATATAACTCTTCTTCCACTTAAATCCTTGATCTAACCTGCAAAAATGAAAATAGAGACACCTAAACCCAAATATATACAAAATAAATCTAAAACACCAACCCAAGTTAGAAAAATAAATTACAATTACAATTTACAATTTTATTTACAAAATATACATGGGTTTTTAAATGAATTTTGAGCAAATAATTTTTTCAATATTTTTTACTTGAAAGAATGGCTAAAAGACTTCAAAAAAATTAATGATTCACTATAGTCCAAGCGAAGATTAAATCCACCATATAAAAAATAGATATGCAAGTAAAGTAACTCTTGCCCACAGTTTGTGAAGTTGGAGACCAATGATCGAGTCCTTGCAAACACTATGTATTATCTCAAAATAAGAATCATAAAGCACTACATATGAATCACGTAGTCAATACATACCACAAATCAATGAAACAAGAACACATCGATTTTCACCCCAAAGTCTTTTATTATGGTAGAAAAAATAGTTCCTAGCGGGACAATAGTTTACACAATGCTTCAACAATAATTCTAGCCAGAGATCAAGATGACTAAAGACTCAAATGACTCTCTAATTTATAGGGAAATCCTCCAAATGGAAAAATAAAGGGTACTTTCTTTGATCCTTGTTAAAATAATCTTGGCCGTTGATAAATACTTCAAGATCTTTTAATCTTGGCCTTTGATTTATTATTTTGGAGGAATTTTCGAATTTATTATTTAATTCCATTTTAATTAGCTCAAAATTAATTATTTAGAACTAATTTTCTCAAAATTTTGACTTTGACTTAACCACCAAGATCCAAGGTCCAAATTTTCTTGAAAAATACAATATTCTCTTGGTGGAGGACCTTTAAAAATTGATTCTTTTAAGACCTACAAATTTTTCCATTTGGAGAATTTATTTTCCTATGATAATTTAACTTGACTCTAATTAATTGATTTTATGTCTTAGGATTTAATTTTATTTTTCTAGAAAAATTAATTAATTTACACATGAGGGGATTGATTATTTTTTCAACACTCTAATACATATTGTTTTTTCATTTAAAACTCAAAGATGGAATACACATTTGTCTTACACCCTCAAGAAACATAACCATATGTGACTCAACATGATCTAGTAAACCAAGTGATATGTAATAAAATAATTTAGCCAATTAGCTTAAATTATACTCAAACCATGTTTACATCAGATTCGACTAAAACACTAGGACTCATCTAATAATTTGACAATAAATTTCACCCTAGCTTTGGGTGTTAAAGATGGAGGGAAAAAATTCTTCTGATTAGCTGTGTCGAAAAACAGAGGTAATTAGTGAAGTTAAAAAACCTCCTAGGATGGAATTCGTCATCACATCATAGGCTTACCTAGGCTTTTACATAGACTCATGGTTTTACTAAGCTCATTTATAATATATAACTTGCAGAATGGGATGACTATGGCACACAGACTACTGATATGTGATCCGATCCTTGTTGAAAAAGTGGGCACTTCCACTTCCTTAGAACTTTGACAATTTGAGTGTAACATTTGGCTCCATATGAGGACATGTTGCTTTCAAGAAGTAACGCGAAAATCCCATAATCATGCATCCAAGGAAACAAAAGTCCATCAAATAGATATCCATTCAAGATCAAAATCATCATGCATATATAAAAAATTCCGTTGGAATAAAGAATCTATCCTAACAAACTGAAATATAAAGAACATAATATAAATATGTGAAATAAACTATATAACAACATAAAATAAAAATGGAATAGGGTTAGATATACTATACAAAATGATGCCCATGACATTAGATGTCATAGGTGAGGAACAATCTTGGGCATCTGTCTACTGATTGGTAGACCACTCAACTACTTTTCAGAAGCCCCTCGCTGAAGTTTGACCCTCTTAGGTTGGTGTGACTTCTCATCACCTTGTTGCATATTTCTGTCAATTTGAAACCTTCTTCTTTTCCTGCTTGCTGGAGGGGATGGTTGGTGGAAAAGGTGACATATCTTTGATTCAAAGTGAGGTGAGTGTTCTTGTGGTACAACCTGTTCACCATTTTCCATTTTATTTGGAACTTACACGTGGTATCTTCTTTCTACATCTCTGTATAACCTGACCATACCACCTACTACTGCTGGAAGAGTGGCATAAGACAAATCCATCTGAATGTCCCAACCTAAATCAGTAGAAAATTGTTCAGAGAGAAGAATTCCCCACACATATGGTGCATCAATGACTGAAATATCCATTGTGATGATCTTGTATGGATAATCTGCTAAGGAAACCTATAAATATTTAACCACACCAAGGACTTCAACCTTTCTAGAGTCCGTAAACAAATGTTATGATATGGTCTAGAAATTCTCAATTTTAATTGCTCCATGACCTTCTTGGTCATAACATTCTTAGATGCACCAAAATCTAACATGCAGTTGTGAATTAATCTATCATTTATGTCCAAAGTAAGAAAGAACGGTTCATGATTTTCAATAGTCATGTAAAAATTGACATCCTTTAATTTGATTTCTTCGTCCTAATGATTAATTCCGTTATCTTCATGTTGCAGCATAACCAAAGCCCTGAAGAAAGATTCCCTTTGAGATGGAATCTTTAAAGTTAAAGTATAGGGACAAAAATCACCCTATCCATGTTCAAACTAGATTTGTATCTTTCTGTCGGACCCTGCTTTTTCTGACTTTGACCTTTGCCCTTCCTTTGATATGTGTAACACTTACTTTTTGCAACTTCTAGAACTTGTTACTGAGTCAATTTATCACCACATGTCTGAGTAATGGGGTCTTTTTCTGCATTGAAGGTGTTTATTGCAAAGGTTGAAGAAATCATATTGGCTCATGGGCTTTAACTTGATTCACCTTGACCTGCATTATTAATTTGTTGATATGTACTTTATTCCAAGATTCTTCTAGCCAACGCACATGTAATTTCTTCGTGAAAATTGTCATAAGGTCTGTAGAAAGGAACAGATTCATCAACTACGTTAGTAGACTCAAGTGGTGTAGGAGGCCTTTGATCATTTGCATAATTCCTTTTTAGCCACTGGTTGTTATTGTTCCCTTTGTTGTTGTTATTGTTTCGGGGAGGCATACTCTATGTTTGCATTATGGCATTCCTTTTTATTTGTATTAATTGATTCTACATGTCACTTATTTGTTTGGTGCATTTAATTTCCATATCCCTAATCAATTTGGTTAATTCTTTGACTATATCTGATTCTTCTTTGATTTTGACCAGAGTTCTTTCATAACCAGGGATCTCGGATTTACCTGAAGTCTTTTTTATTTATTTTTAACTCTTCAGCTGTGTTTTGGGCAACATCTAAAGTGGTAGGGTGAGACCACCTTATCTCATATTGGATGTCGACCTGGAAAGCCTCAATATATATTTCCAATACAGTTTTGTCAAGAGGCTTGTAATCCTAAGTCATGTCCCTTAGTAATTTTTTGAACCTCTAGTGAACTTCTACCATCGTTTCATTTTCCTTCTTCTTGATGGTATTGATTCTTTCACCAAGTATTTCCCTTCCCTCTTATCCCTGTATTTGTCTCGATAAGAATCAAGGAGGTTCCTTATATAATCAAAAGAATTATTAACCTTGTCTGGAAGCTAGTCAATTGCACTACCTTCCAATGATAAGACAAAAAACTTCATCTTGACATCTTCATGATTATAGTCTTTAGAATGAGCATATCTATGGAGGAATGAATTAAACTTCTTTATATGCTATTCAACATTGATAACGTTGTTTCCTTCAAAGATTAGTAATATGTTCATAGTTGACTCATATGGAAAATCATGCAGATACCCCTGGATGTTAGTGAAACTGCAAGGACCATAGTAGTCACCCATGATGTTTTGGTTCAGATGATTGTTGAAAAGAAAATGGACATCAAGGAGAGCTTCCTCTGTGAGAAAATTTAAACGATCTCTATAATGTAACTTGTTTAATTGAGGTCATAGAACATTTTCAGGATCAGGAGCAGGGTTAACTAGGCTAACAGGATTCCTTCTAGAGTACGTTTGATCCAAATGGATCCTAGAAAACCCTCTAAGTCTTCAAACACTTGAAACTATCGCATGAGAAGAACTTTCCAAAAAGTCAGATTACACTATTGGGAGGCAAAAACATGAAGAAATAAGTGAAATAAGGCTTATCGGAGGCTTAAAGCAACTTTGCATCAGAGCCGTTGGATCTAGCCGATCAACAGTACAGATCCAATCAAAAAATCGCAATAGGCGATGGCAAGCAAAGGAAATCGGGGGCTATCACATGATAGTTGTGATCACGATCATCGCGGATCAACGAGGACTATCGATCAAGTGCGCAGATTGATGGCCCATGTTAACGCATGATATCGAAATTGGCAAACACAAAAGAGTGATTACAAACGGCCTGGGGTATTTGCGATATGCAATTGCGATCAATCGCATCGCAATATCGCATCGAAACTATGCAAAGGATCGGGGCCGATAATAATTATGACTGTGATAGTCGGACCCGATAAATATTATAAATGATATTTGATGTAATTTAAGATCTGGAAAACAAGGTTTTCCTTTGTATTTGCGAATTTCGTTAAATAAACGAAATACAAAGGATAAAGTGCCGATGCGATGAATCAGACTCGAAAGGGTTTATTAATGTTGTTATATATGATTTCAAGTTCGATAAAGCCATTTTACAAGGTTTTTCAATGTTTTAATGTATTTTTAAATACGAAGGGAAATCACCATATAAGCGGGATTTTGGGTGGGCCAAAGGCAATAAGTGGTTTGGGCCAGGCTCCGCCTGATCCCATATGTTGGTTGCCACATATCCAGGCTAAGGAGAGAGAAAACCACTCTCATCAGGTGATTAACCCCCGTATGGAAGAGCTGCTTGAAATGAACCACAGCCGTTGGATTTGGATCTCCCAAATCAACGGTGGAGATGCGATGTCGATATACAAGTGGACCCGATAGGAGTTATAAAGCGGATTCATAATGTTTCAAGTTTGATAAACGACAATTTGGCGAAATTTCATAGTTTTGAAAGTATTTCTTTGTGTAAACATAGAATGGTTATTTCGGGGTTTTCAAAGGCTGGATGACCCATTCCGTTATAGAATAGGTGGCCACCATCCCTAAAAGCATTTAGCAATGATTGCTAACGCTTAGAGGGGGATCTGAGAAGGCGGAGGTCGAGAAGCTAGAGAGCCTGAGAAGGTGAAACGAACAGACAATGCCGATTGGCTTTAAAGCCACAAATTGACAGAAAACAGGGGAGGCAGTGCTGAGACAGAGAAAAGAAAGAGATAGAGAGTGATAGAGAGAGTCTGTGTGCTCAGAGAGGCTTGAGGGGTTCAAGAAAAACTCTTTTTGTTGTATCTGTTGTGTGTTGAGACTCAAATTGAGCTCATACTTATGTAAAACTCTATTTTTGAAGACATAATAGAGAGGTCACCTTTGAAGGCTGGACCAGGAGATGTACCCTAGGAGTGTTAGGTGAACTCCTTATTAAACTTGTTGTGTTTATGTGTGTTGTCTATTATGTTCTCTGACTGCTTCATTGTCTATGTATTTCGCAATCTTATCGATCCATTGCACAAAGTAACATAGGCATATCCATGCACAAGAGTCTGTAATACCTTAATAATTGTCTAAGATCTCATTATTAGATCAAGTGGTATCAAAGATATAGGTTGCTAAGGTTAGACAAGCTTGTGCTGGATAGCTGAATGCTGACTAGGTCAAAGCTCAAATTAGGAGAAGGAGAACCAGTTGAGACTAACCCAAAAATAGGAAGAGTCTATTCTAGGAGGAAAATGGTAGCAGAAATTCCCTTGGAATCAGACTCTCAGTTCATGGACAGTTTCATGACCATGAGAGCCATGATAAAAGAGATGTATCGAGAATTTAAGAAAGGTCGAAGTGAAGATACTTCAACCTCCAAACAAGACAAAGAAACAAAGGAACCTCTTCTAGATGGCCATTCAGAAGCCAAAGGGAAAGGGAAAGAGCCTCCTCTATCAACACCTCCTTCTAGCCCTTTGATTAAATTAGATGTAAAATTTGATTTGCCAACATATGATGGAGAGTTAAATGCAGAAAAGCTAGATAATTGAATTAGACAGATTGATGTGTATTGTAGGGTGCAGAACATCGATTCAGAAAGGAGAAATATTTAGTTGGCCAGCCTTCGCCTTGGAGGAACTGCCGTAGTGTGGTGGGAAGGAAAGACACAAGCTTATTTGAAGAAGCATGGTAAAATTCTTTCTACCTGGAGTGAATTTGTTTCTGCCATTAAAAAACAATTCTATCCAATAGCTTATATGCAGCAAGCAATGATGAGTTGGAAAACTCTTCGCCAATTAAAGGGGCAAAGTGTACAAAGCTATACCTAGGAATTTAGAAAAAGAGCTTTAATTCTAGGCATTTCTCTAGACTCACCTGAAACTTTGTTGAAGTATATAGGTGGTCTACATAACTATTTAAGGCACACCATTCTCATGTTTAACCCTACTAGCATATATGAGGTATCAGTTCAGGCTACACATCTGGAGGCTAGAGGCAAGAATGTGAACCCAGAGATTGGGGGATCATCAAAACTCACTGCAAGGAAGAATAAGAAAAAGAGGAGCAGAAATGGAAAGAGAGGAAGGAAAACACTGTACAAAAAGACAAACCCTCATGCACTCACTGCAAGAAGATTGGACATGATGATGAACACTGCTGGTCTTTGCATCCGGAGCTGAAACCCAAGAAGTTCGATGGCAAGAAGAAGAAGACTACTGCTGCTATTCAGAAAGATTTGGGGTCAAACTTAGGTGATGAAATAATAGTCACAGCTTCAGGTATAAAAGGTAAAAATTCTAAAGCATCTACAAGTAATTTTTCACAATCTATTGATAATGAGGAAAATGAGAGGAAAAGGCATGAGCTTTTTCATATTAGAGTTATTTCCAAGCATCAAAAGAGTGATACTTTATTTGATAGTGGTTCACAAGTAAACTTGATTTCTGAAGTAATTGTAAAAAATTTGGGACTACTAACAACACCTCACAAGAAGCCATATCCATTAGGTTGGGTATGTGATAAAGCTAAGCTACAAGTGACTAGACAATGTAAACTTAGGTTTGCTTTTGGGTCGACTTTTGTAGATGAGGTTGAATTAGATATAGTTCCCCTGGATATATGTGGTATTGTTTTAGGAAGTCGTTACTTGTATGATAGAAAAGCCGTTTTCTATAGAACTAAAAACAAGTATCAACTCACAAAAGATGGAATATAATATATTGTAAGAGCTCATCAGCGCAAAAATAACTACACTCTCATTAACTAAGGGAAGATGAAAATATTTGTAAATTCATGCAAGCAATTTTTACTAATGGTTGTAAAGGAAAAGACCCCTGATAAAACCAATGCATTTGAAGGTTGTGATGCTAAACAAAAAGCTGATTTAGAAAAAGTTGTTTCAGAATATGATATCCTATTTCAAGAACCTAAAGGTCTACCACCCAAAATGGAAATTGTACATGATATTCATTTGCAACAAGATGCTCCATTGCCTAACATCGAAATGTACAGGTTATCTGCTTTAGAGAATGCAAAGATCAAGAAGCAGGTACAAGAGCTACTTGACAAAGGGTTCATAAGGGCAAAAACATCACCATGTGGATCTTCAATTGCCTTGGTGAGAAAGAAAGATGGCTCGTGGAGGATGTGCATTAATTATAGAGCACTGAATAAAATAACGATCAAGAATCGTTATCCTCTTCCTTGCATAGATGATCTATTGGATCAGTTGAAGGAAGTTGTTTATTTTTCCAAGTTAGACTTGCGTAGTGGCTACCATCAGGTCAGAATTGTAGAACAAGATGCACGGAAGACTTCTTTCAAGACAAGGCAAGGGCTGTATGAATGGCTAGTTATGCCTTTTGGTTTAATTAATGCTCCTGCCACTTTCATGAGAGTTATGAATGATGTACTCAGACCTTTTATTGATGATTTTGTAATTGTATATTTTGGGATGCATTCTTGTTTTTAGTAAAACATGGGAAGAACATTTGAAGCATGTAAAGAAGACTCTAGATGTTTTGAAAAAAGAAAATCTCTATGTTAAGTTATCAAAATGTGAATTTGGCAAAACATCTTTGGATTATTTGGGTCATATAGTAGGGGATGGTGAATTGAAGATAGATCCCTCTAAGGTTGAAGTCATTGTGAATTGGCCTAAACCCAAATCTACTACATAAGTTAGGAGCTTCCTAGGAGCAACACAATATTGGAGAATGTTTATTGCTAACTTTTCCTTGATTGCAGCACCCTTACATGCTTTAACATGATTGAACAAGTTTCATTGGAGAGGCAAACAGTAGAAAGCCTTTGACACCTTGAAAGAAAAGATTAGTACAACACCAGTACTAGCATTGCCAGATCTTCAAAGACCATTTGAGATTGAAACAGATGTTAGTAACTATGCCATGGGAGTACTGTTGATGCAACATGGTAAACCCATATGTTATCATTCTGAGGCATTTAATTCTGCAGTAGTTAATTATCCCACATATGATAAAGAATTGTATGCATTAGTACAAAGTGTGAAAAAGTGGAAACATTACCTAATGGGCAAAGAAACAGTTATACATACTGATCATCGACCACTTCAATATTTACACTCACGAACTAAATTGCAACGATCAAGACACTATAGGTGGAAGGGTTTTCTACAACAGTTTCATCTTGTCATTAGATATAAGAAAGGCATACACAATAAGGTTGCAGATATGTTATCCAGACCAATTATAGATGCATCTACCATACTTAAGCATAACTCAATATTGCATGAAAGCTACATTGGACAATATGCTCAAGATGTATATGCAACTTTAAGTCATGGCAAACAAGTGAAGGAATTGGATTATCATGTTAAGGACCAACTCTTGTATCATTTGGGAAAGTTGTGCATTCCTCAAACTGAAAGAGTTAACATAATCTGAGAAGCACATACTTCTCTACTATCAGGTCATTTTGGTGTAAGTAAAAAAGTTGCACAACTACAAAGGTTTTGTTAGTGGCAAAAAATGCATGAAATAGTTTCTATATATATTAAAGGGTGTACCATGTGTGCTAAGAGCAAGCCCAACAATAGAAAACTAGGCTTGTACACTCCACTTCTAGTTCCTTCACATCCTTGGGAAAGTGTTTCCATCGACTTTGTAGGGGGACTGCCAAAATCTAGAAAAGGTCATGACTATTTATATGTTATTGTGGACATGTTTAGAAAAATGCGTATTTTAATACCTTGTAACAAGTAGATTACAGCTGAAGAAATAGCAAAGTTGTTCTTTCAGCACGTATGGGTTCATTTTTGGTTACCCACTTCTATTATATCTGATCGAGATTCCTGATTTGTTGGGAAGTTTTGGTCAAGTCTGTGGGAATTGATGGACACCAGATTAAAGAAGAGCATAGCCTTTCATCCAAAAACAGATGGCCAAACAGAGGTGGTCAACATGATAGTGATCCAGTTGCTCAGGGGCTATTGCAGCAAGCATCCCAAACTTTGGGATGAACATTTATGTTATGTGCAATATGCTTACAACCATGCTAAACATTCTTCTACACAGAGATCTCCTTTTGAGACTTGTTTTGGTTTTACACCAAGGTCTCCCTTGGATTTTGTCTTTAGTAAAGACATAGCAGTTGATGGACACAGTGATGTGGACAAAGCAACCAATTTCATTGAACATATCCAAGAAATTCACTAGGCAGTGCAGGAACAGCTGGAAAAGAGCTAGGCCAAGTACAAGGTAAGGCATGATAAGCATCAAATTGAGCATAGCTTCCAAGTTGGTGATCAAGTCTGGTTGTACATCACCAAAGAAAGAATGCAAGGTGAAGGTAAGAAGCTGAAAGCAATAAGGTATGGGCCTTTCAAGATACTTGAGAAAATTGGTGAGAATGCTTTTCTCCTTGATTTTCCAGCTTACATGCACATCTATTCAATAGTTAATGTAGAGAACTTGAGACTATTTGAACCTTCATTGATTGAAGATCCCGAAGAGCAAAGTCAGTTGCCTTCTATCAATGATATGTTGCTTGAATATCTCAATGAGTTGCAGGAAGATACAGTTCTGGATAGGAAGGTGAGAACTATGCACAGGGGGGATGTTGAGTACCTCAGAATTGGACTCAAGGGTTCAAAACCAACCAGTTCAAGATGGATAGAGATTGAACAAGTGAGGAAGCTGTATCCTCACTTGATTGATGCTTAAAAACCAACTTTTGGTGGTCCAAAAGCCTTTTTCAGTGGGAAGGTGTGATCCAAATGGATCCTAGAAAACCCTCTAAGTCTTCAAACACTCGAAACTATCGCATGAGAAGAACTTTTCAAAAATTCGGATTACACTATCGGAGGCAAAAACATGAAGAAATCAGTGAAATAAGGCTTATCGGAGGCTTAAAGCAACTTTGCATCAGAGCCGTCGGATCTGGCCGATCAACAGTCCAGATTCGATTGGAAAATCACAATCGGCGATGGCAAGCGGAGGCAATCGGGGGCTATCACATGACAATTGCGATTGCGATCAGCACAGATCAACAAGGATTGTCAATCAAGCGCGCAGATCAACGACCCATGTTAACGCGCGATATTGCAATCGATAAACACAGAAGAGTGATTACGAACGACCCGGGGTATCTGCGATATGCGATTGTGATCAATCACATCGCAATATCACATCAGAACTATGCAAAGGATCGAGGTCGATAATAACTATGACTATGATAGCCAGACCCGATAAAGATTATGAATGATATTTGATGTAATTTAAGATTCAGAAAACAGGGTTTTCCTTTGTATTTGCGATTTTTGTTAAATAAAAAAAATACAAAGGATAAAGCGCCGATGCGATGAACCAGACCCGAAAGGGTTTATTAATGCTGTTATATATGATTTCAAGTCCGATGAAGCCATTTTACGGGGGTTTTCAATGTTTTAATGTATTTTTAAATACAAAGGAAATCACGATATAAGCGGGATTTTGGGTGGGCCAAAGGCGGTAAGTGGTTTGGGCTGGGCTTCACTCGATCCCATACATTGGCTGCCATGTGTCCAGGCTAAGGAGAGAGAAAACCACCCTCATCGGGCAGTTAACCCCCATACGGAAGAGCCGCCCGAAATGAACTACAACCGTTGGATCTAGATATCCTAGATCAACGATGGAGATGCGATGACGATATACAGGTGGACCCGATAGGAGTTATAAGGCGGATTCATAATGTTTCAAGTCCGATAAACAACAATTTGGCAGAATTTCACAGTTTTGAATATATTTCTTTGTGTAAACAGAGAATGGTTATTTCAGGGTTTTTAAAGGCCCGATGACCCATTCCGTTACAGAATAGGTGGCCACCATTCCTAAAAGCGTTTAGTAATGATTGCTAACGCTTAGAGGGGGATCTGAGCAGATGGAGGTCGGGAAGCTAGAGAGCTCGAGAAGGTGAAATGAACAGACAATGCCAATTGGCTTTAAAGCCACAAATTGACAGAAAACAGGGGAGGCAGTGCTGAGACAGAGCAAAGACAGAGACATTGAGTGATAGAGAGAGTCGGTGTACTTAGATAGGCTTGAGGGGTTCAAGCAAAACTCTTGCTATTGTATCTGTTGTGTGTTGAGACTCAAATTGAGCTCATACTTATGTAAAACTCTGTTTTTAAAGACATAATAGAGAGGTCACCACTGAAGGTTGGACCAGGAGACGTAGCCCCGGAGTGTTGGGTGAACTCCTTATTAAACTTGTTGTGTTTATGTGTGTTGTCTATTATGTTCTCTAACTGCTTCATTGTATATGTATTTCACAATCTTATCGATACATTGCACAAGGTAACATAGGCATATCCATTCACAAGAGTCTGTAATACCTTAATAATTGTCTAAGATCTCATTATCAAATAAATGTTCTAGTGAATGGATGAATAAGTGGAGTCACCACCCGAACTAGAAACCAACCTAAATGTCCAGGTGCTAAATGTGAAATTTAATAATATGAGAAGATTAGTGAAAGGAAAAATGATAAGGTGATGAGCAGATGAAAAATGATGAGAGATAGGTGCCAAAAAATGTTGTGGTGTTGAGGAGACAATGAATGAAGAATGAAAGATCACAAGATGATATGATGAAAAAGGATGTCATTGAATTGTCGAGAACAGTTCAAACTTATCCCCGACAATGATGCAAAAAAATGTTGTGCCACTTGACGGGCTAAATGGAAAAGTGAGAGATCAATAATGGGAATGTCGTTAACCCCGAGAACAAGCAAACTCGTCCCTGGCAATGACGCCAAAAAATGTTATTGCCTAGATTGTACATGCACCGTGACAACGCTCAGGATGTGGGTTGTCACTCCGATCCCTGCCCACTCCGTTCTAGTTGTCTCTCAACAACAGGCTATGGGGGGTAGTCCCTATGGAATGAAGTGAAGGAAAACAAGTTGAGAATCAAATTACTTGGGAGACACGGATAAGTGGCCTAGCCACTTGGTTGAATTTAATCAAGATTATTGATTAAATTAGAATTTTCTATTATGAGACCAGTGGCTTAATCGAGTCACAAAATCTTGCTTCTTATGAATTGAAACCAAATGACAGGATGGACACCCACTGCTTGAATGATTGACTAACCTATATTATGTGTACGTCCTAGGACAAATGTGAGATGTTGTGATCTTGGTAAATTTTAGTTAAATTCCTAGTCTAAGTGTAACCTTCCTTTAACTATTTTGAAGCTAGGCTCCAAGGTAGGTTGTGGGAAGGAGGCTAACAGGAAGCAGGCTAGGGCCTGATTAATGATACCGTCTATTAGGATTCTATCACCTGATGCCTTCAGCACTGTAGAGATTGTGGCTCTAATGATTGCAAGGTGACCGTGTTAACTAGTAAAGAGTTTCTGAGACCCCTCAAGCTAGATAGGAAGGGTTGATCTATTTCACTATCAACCTAGCTTATGCTAGGAGGTAAATTACTAATGCAAGTCTAGATCTAAGATGCTTATGCAAGAGATTATGAGTGAAATTTATATTGAGTTGTTTTAGTACTTTGATTAGAAATCTTTTAAGAGTACTTATCAATAGTGAAATGCAATCTTAAACAAGATAAATCGCTTACAGATACAAGTGAAACTTTCAACGATATTTCACAAGATACTAAGCAACCCAAGATGCCAAATGCTAACAATAGTCAATCAAGATGCTGATCACATACTTATGACAATTTATATCAGCAATACTACTTCAGAAAGTCAAGATTTACCAACGTTGTAGCAGCAATACACAAACTACTTCAAATGACAAAAATTACTCATTGAAGCATTAAATTTCCAATTTGACTAGCAATGTAAATTAGTTTATTTAGCACACTTTAAGATGGTGTATTCAACAATATTTCAGATCTGCTTTTAAGTTTACAGTAGTAAGTAAAGATAGATCAACAAGATAAAAAACTGCGCAAGCTAGATATCCAATATGCCAAAAAATAGCAAAATGCACTAGAACTTGAAAATTTTAATTTTAGGGCTTTTGGTGAGTTTGTCTTAGCAATTTATAGATCTGATATGATTATTACAGCAGTGAGTTAATAAAAAATCAACAAATTAATCCAGCCAAAAATAGATGTCCAATACTTCTAAAAATATAAAATTTTCAGCAAGCTTGAAAAATTAATTTTTTTAGTTTTTTTAGAGACTATAATTTAGAAATTTCAAAACCAATAAACCAGTTACAACAATAAGTTAGTTGCAGATCAGCAAGCTAAAATACTGAATATGATGCCCCCAAATGTCTAAAAATAGTAAGTTTTTGCCAGGGAACTGCAAATTCAAAAATTTAGCCCTTATTCAATATATGCTTAAGAAATATTTTAGGCTTGAATTTCACAGTTATGCAGTAAATTCCAAGAAGCTAAAATGTTAGACCTAGGTCAAATTAGAGATTCCCAAGTGGCCAAAACTTGTGAAAACTTAGATTTTACAATTTTAATAGATTTTGACTAATTAGAATATGATTTAGGGCCTAGAAATTAATGATTTAACTACTGTAATGAAACTGAAGCAAAATAAGGGCTTGGATGCCAAACCCTAGGCCCAAGACCTTGAAGATCCCATCGTTGAAAATCATTAAAACTTTGGGATTACTTTACCACTTGCTAGATATGAATCTTGAGACCTTAATCCTGCAAAACTGCCAAGTATTTAGCCTTAAATCTTCATATTAGGTTTTCAGGTCAATTTTGGGGGAAAAGAGGCCAAAATTTGGAGAATAAGGACAAGGGAAGTGAATTTGTGGGGATAAATGGGTTAGGATGGTAGATTAGGACACAAGGAGGTTGGAAATGGCCAAGAAGAGCCAATACTTTTCCCAGTGAGGCTAGCATTTGGGAAATGAGGGTTTAGGGGCTAAGGCTAAGGCCTAAGGCCTAGGGCCTAAAGGATCCACAAGGGAGATGCAAGCCCTTAGATGGATGTAGCTAAAGGAAGGAGGAGAGTAGGCTGAAGGGACGTGGGTTGAGGGGAGGATGAAGGCCGAGGAGGGCTAAAGGAGGAGGGCCGAGATGAGGAAGTCTTGTGGCATGCCTATGAAGTCCAAAGAGGAGTCCACAAGGCCTTTTATGCTTGTGGCAAAGGAAAGGAAGGAAAGTCATAGCCCTAAGGGGTCACAACTAGCCCTAGGAAGGCCGAAAATCAAGACGTAGAGGGAAGAAAGGCTAACGATGGGGCTATGGAGGGAAGAAATGGGTTAAAAGCCTTGAAAAGTTTGAAACCGTTGCTCCAATTTTTTTTTATGTTTCAGCTCTTTGATTTTTTGAAAATTCTTCCGTGAGAACCCTACAAAAAATTCCAAGAGACTAGATCTTACCCTCAAGGGCCTAGATCTAGCTCTTCTTCCACTTAACTCCTTGATCTAACCTGTAAAAATGAAAATAGAGACACCCAAACCCAAAATATATACAAAATAAATCTAAAACCCCAACCCAAGTTAGAAAAATAAATTATAATTTACAATTTACAATTTTATTTACAAAATATACATGGGTTGTTAAATGAATTTTGAGAAAATATTTATTTCAATATTTTTTACTTGAAAGAATGACTAAAACTTCTAAGAAAAATTAATAATTCACTATAGCCCAAGCACAAATAAAATCCACCATGTAAAAACTAGAGATCCAAGCAAAGTAACCCTTTCCCACAGTCTGTGAACTTGGAGACCAAGGATTGAGTACCTGCAAACACTATGTATTATTTCAAAAAAAGAATCATAAAGCACCACATAGGAAGCTTGTAGTCAATACATACCATAGATCAACGAAACAAGAACACCTCAAGTTGCACCCCAAAGTCTTTTATTATGGTAGAAAAAATAGTTCCCAATGGGACAATAGTTTATACAATGCTTCAACAACAATTCTAGTGAGAGATAAGAATGACTAGAGACTCAAATGACTCTCTAATTTATAGATAAATCCTCCAAATGGAAAAATAATGACTAGTTTCTCTGATCCTTGTCAATATATTATTTGTAGTTGATAAATACTTCAAGATCTTTTAATCTTGGCCCTTGATTTCTTATTTTTGAAGAATTTTCGAATTTATTATTTAATTCATTTTTAATTAGCTCAAAATTAATGAGCTAATTTCCTCAAAATTTTGACTTTTACTTAACCACTAAGGGTCCAAATTTTCTTGAAAAAGACAATATTCCCTTGGTTGAGGACCTTTAAAAATTGATTCTTTTAAGACCCACAGATTTTTCCATTTAGAGAATTTATTTTCCTAAGGTAATTTAACTTGACTTTAATAAATTGATTTTCTGGCTTAGGATTTAATTTTATTTTGCCAAAAAAATTAGTTAATTTACACTTGAGGGGATTAGTTATTTTTCTAGCCCTCTAATACATATGATTTTTTCATTTAAAGAATAAAAGAGGGAATACACATTTGTCTTAGACTATCAAGACACGTAACCCATATGTGACTCAATATGATTTAGTAAACCAAGTGTTTTGTAGTAAAATAATTTAGCCAATTAGCTTAAGTTATTCTCAAACCACTTTTACATTAGATTCGACTAAAACACTAGGACTCACCTAATAATTCGACAATAAATTTCACCCTAGATTTGGGGGTTTAAGCTGGAGGGAAAGCACTCTTCTAACTAACCGTGTCAAGAAACACAGGTAATCAATGAGGTTAAAAAATCTCCTAGGATGGAATTCATCATCAAATTATAGGCCTACCTAGGTTGTTACATAGACTCATGGGTTTTTACTAAGATCATTTACAATATATATCTTGCAAAATGGAATGACTATGACACACAGACTGCTGATATGTGATTCGATCCTTGCTGAAAAAGTGGGCAGTTTCGCTTCCTTGGAACTTTGAAAATTTGAGTGCAACATGCCAAATTTCAATCAGGATTGAATTACACTCAACGAATGTTGAATCTCCTAAATTTGGTAGTGACAACGACATTGAATTTTGAGAGGGGTCATATGGGTGGTGAGTCAAATATCATCTGGTGGGTCCAACACTAGATACATTGTGCAAGTGTGGATTTAGATATCTAGAGGTATAAGAGTGTAGATTGATGGAATTACATTGCACCACACAGATCAACCATAGACCAAATATAATGTGAAATGATCGCATAACACAAAGTGGCCCTAGTGGGACCCAAGTGATAGTGTTGGCATGGCAATGCCATGTGGATACCACATGGCAGTGTTGAATTGCCACGGAATTACACTAATGTTGAGGCAGAACCTTGCCACTGCCCACCACTCGTAATCGTAACATTAATGCGAAACAATATGGAATAGGGGAAACAAATGTTGTAAGAAATGAAAGTCATCCGGCTCGTCAGTTGACATATCTGTCGCTAGAGACTGCCTTAATCTAATTAAACTCCCAGATAATCTGAAGGTCGATAATAGAGACAAAGATTGAAAGTTATACATCATTTGACAAAACCATAGGGTATATTCTCCATATATATTCAATCTCATGTCGAGCGATCATCATTAACGAGTGCTCACCTTAAGCAGTGAAATTGTGGATATGTAGGATCGACAGTTAGTGAAGTCCTTGAACTTGTTAGTGTTTAACACTTGGGCCCCGTTAACAAGCAATTGTTGTTAAGTCCCTATACTACTAGTGTAACCCCTTATTGTTATTAACATAGCCCCCTTATTGTATTATTGTGCCCATATAGTCCCCACGTTGTTATTATTATGCCCCATAGAAGCCCACTATTGTTATTGTTGTGCCCCTACAATATTATTGTTATGTAGGTTTTGATTGTATTAGGACCCCTTAGACTCCTATATATAGAAAGGAGGCCTTATCATTTGTATCATCCAAGAACTGTTCATTTGTGTAATGTAAAGGAGGTTTCCCCATCAAAGAGGCTGATTTTTAAGTTATTGATCTATCTTTTCTATATTTTTGTGAGTTGGTTTTGTAACATTTGATATCAGAGCTTTGGATTCTAGGGTTTCGCTGCTCCAAACAGGTCATCGTGGAATTTTCGCTATAAATTTTTCTCTACAAAGTTTCAGAAGTTAAACAAAAAACCCATTTGAGCTGAAATCGTTTTGAACCGCGGGTCTAGATTTCAGATCTTGTCTCACTATATTTTTAGAGATATGATCTGAGGAAGTTAGGATTTTTGGAAGCTCCATAATTCCATTGCAAACATGTCATCGTGGAATATTTGCTATAATTATTTTTCTATGAAGTTTAAGACTCTGAAATTAAAACACATTTGAGCCAAAATATTGATGAAGCTCGGACCCGATTTTGATGTCTTGTTTTGCTATATTTTCAGAGATATGATCTAAGGAAGTTGGGGTTTTTGCAGGCTCCCGAATTATATCCCAAAAAGGTAACCTTGGGAAAATCATCATAACTTTCTCTCTGAGCATCAGATTAAAATTTCGTAAGAAGTTACAGAGATATGACGAACTGTCAGTTTTTGTGTGTCGATTTCAGCTCCATAGGTCAAATCAGTGACACGTGGAAGGTCGTACAAGTTCGCTCTACTGAACCAGTCTATAATCAGGTCACTGTAGCAGATTTGGCATAAATCTTTTTTGAAGAATCCAATATTGATCAGACTGGTGGGCATAGAAATAAGACTCAGAGGGCTACCATAAGCAGAAATTGCAGAACTTGAAGATCGAATATTACAAAGTTACAATCGTTTAAATATCAAGATCCTAAAAGTAAGAAAAATAATGACTCGAATCAAGAAAATAGAAACACCTAGTAAGCAAAATTGGATGGATGATTTGAAGAATGTGATGGAAGCTAAGATAAATAGTTTTATATGTTCCATGGAAGAAGATTTTAATAAAGGCATGGAATATTTGAAGAAAGACATGGAAGGTTTGAAGGAAGGTGGGGCAAAGTTGCTACACTAATGACGAAAAGGTAATAGAGGAAACTCATGATGAGAAAAAAATAAATGTTAATCATGATTTCATAGAATATAACATTGGATTGAAGACCCACCATATTCCAAAGATTGATATGAGGAAGTTTGATGGCAAGGATCCCATAACATGGATACTA